>APFE031524168.1:3917-24745 GCA_000404065.3 Pinus taeda | reverse complement strand
TACTTGATGGCAACACCCATGGCATGGCTCTCAATATGATGAGAATTAAGAAGTACATAGGAGAACAGTTCAGAAGATATATACCCGCAGGTATGTCGTACAGGGACCGCGTCCAGACACGCAGGTTACCCATTCATGAGGTGCGTACCCCAGTGCACACACTTCAAGGTAGTAAAGCGCGCACACATGGGGTTTCTTATGTTTAACCCTTGGTATTTAGCCGACGGTATTGTGTTATTATGGTTTTGGCCCGTGGTATTGATCCATGATTTGAGGAAGAGCTTCCCTATATAACGCAAAGGAGATCATTTGGCTTGTGTATGCTTTTGGGTTGAATATCTTAAGATCTGAAATATTTGGGTTATTGTTTCAAAAGCTTGATCTATATGAAAGTGAAGTGGAAAGCGAATATGTGAAGGGTGATCTCTCGAGCGCTTGATCAGATCTGAGCATCCGTCTAACTGTAGCACACTGGTGATCTGCAAATTCGGCCCTAATCTGAAGTACGCAGGTGTTTAACGGTGCCTCTGCGCGGGTATGCAGAGCAGAAACAGGCGAGCTGTGTGGGTACGCAGAGCAAAAGAAGGGTGATTGCGTGGATACGCAGCGCAGAAACAGGCGAACTGCGTGGGTACGCAGAGCAACAGTGATTCAGGTGCGTACGCACAGTCAAGGTACGCGACGCGATAGTTCATCTGGGTGCGTGACTACTGTGGTAGTACACAGTGCGATAGTGCATCTGGCTGCGTACTGTACGCAGCGCGGTAGAAGAAGCAGGGCGTGGGCATGCAGTGCAGCAGAAGGAACTCTGCGGGGATACGCAAAGAAGCAGAGGGTGAAGTGCGTAGCGACACAGGCCAGAAAAAGGAAAATTGTGTATCTGTCTTAAGATCTTTTATTGACTGATTTTTCTGTTGATAAGGTGTTCTGGGTTTAGTTTACTGTTATTGTGGATCGGGTTAACTGGGTGATTTATTGGTACTTGATGATCATTTGATGTTTATGGATCCAGTTTGAAAATTTATGAAAAGTAAGAAAAGAAGTAGGGGGTTGTAGCTCCCTTCCAGGAGAGACTAGAAAACGAGAGAGAGTTGTAGCTCTCTGCAGGTTGTAGCCTGCGTACTGGTAAAGGACTGCACCAGTACAAGACCATTGTAAAAGGAGTTTCTAATTTGAAAGAAGATAGAGACATATTGCAGCAGGTGGTTTTCACCCACATTGGGTTTCCACCTTATATCTTGTGTTCTTTGATGTGACTGTCTGTTTTTCTTGTTCATGCTCATTATTTTATGGTACTGATATGCAAAAATAATTCAAAGTGTAAATAAGGAAGATTTGTTAAAAGAACTAGATAATATTGATTCACCCCCCCTCTCAGTGTTATTTTCAACACTTAGGTAGGAATTGGATTTACAAGATGGATGCCATAGTTTCATTGTTATTCCACATCCTTTATTTTCCTCATGAGGGGAGGATTGTTAAAATCGATCAGTTAGATTATTCTCCAGGTGACTCCCATGCAAATTCGGATTCTAACATTCCATTGGTGGAGAATCCTCATCAACCTATTAATAATTTAGGAGTTCGGATGTACTCTTTGTTAATGGGTATATTTGATCTTACTGCTCCTACAGCTAGAATTAATGCAGTTTCATCCTCTAGGGGACCTTATCGGGAAGAGTTCTTTCAAACTCATTATTTTTCGGACCCTTGGCCCTTACCTTCATCTACCACCGCATTAGATGGAGGGCAGGTTGGTGGAATGACATTTCCCATGTCTGCAGCGGAACTTAGGTATCAATCTATCGTTAACTCTACAGACAACCATCCCACTCCTTTTTCATAGGAGGAGTTAGATAGCGATGTGGCTCCGACTTGGACCCTCAATTCCACTTTAGCTTTAGATTGCTTGGATACAGTTTTACCATCTGAAGAAGCAATCTTGGAAGCAATGATGGGTGTAGATCGACCATGGGAGGATTTACATCATCGTTCATATTTCCTTCCTCCATTGCATGAAGTTGAATCTAGGTTCTCCAAGCTGCTTACTAGTGATGTTTGTGTAGTTTCAAATCCTTTGGCTCGAGTACAATTTTCTGCCGAAGGTAACATGTCGGTTATATCACGAACTGTACCTATAAAAATCTCTAGGGATCCTAACGTGATATAAAATGTCTTCATCAGAGCTGATTGTTCCCCTGAAGAAATTCAAATATACATTGACCTCTTTAAAGAGCTTCGAGATGTGTTTTCTTGGTCTTATGAGGAAACGCCTGAAATAGATCCATCTATAGTCTAGAATAAGATCAAGACGTACGAAAACGCCAAACATATTCGTCAAAAACTTTGAATGGTCAATCCTCGGGAAGCGTAAGCTATTAAAGCTGTAGTTAAAAAGCTTCTTAAGGCGGGTTTCATATACCATGTTCCTCTAACTGAGTGGGTTTCCATTCCAATCCCAGTAGATAAAAAGCAAGGAACGTTCCGAGTATGTATCGACTTTAGGGATTTAAATAAAGCTTGTCCAAAAGACAATGACCCCACGCCTTTTATTGATCAAATTGTTGATGAATGTGCAGGTAATGATATTTTTTCATTCATGGACGGATTCTCTGGTTACAATCAAATTACTATCCATCCAGAGGATCAGCACAAGACAACCTTTATTTTTCCCTGGGGCACGTTTGCATACAGGAAGATGCCTTTTGGTCTTAAAAATTATGGAGCTACTTTTCAGTGGGCCATGTCTTATGCTTTGCACGACATCAAGCATGTTATCAAAGCATACTTGGATGACCTAGCTGCTCGTTCTTGCAAGAGAATTGATCATCCCAGCCACCTTCGGTTAGTTTTTGAGAGATGTCGTTTTTACAAAATCCGGTTGAATCCGAATAAGTGTGTTTTCGCGGTCACATCTGGTCGGCTATTAGGATTCATCGTATCAACTGAAGGGATTGGAGTTGATCCTTTCAAGGTTGACACAATAATTCAGTTTCCTCCCCCATCTTCAATTCGTCAACTTCAAAGTCTCCAAGGAAAGGCAAACTTCATAAGGAGATTTATAGCAAATTACGTCGAGATTACCAAGGGATTTATGCGTTTGCTCAAGAAAGGAGTTCCATTTTTATGGGATGAATTCGCACAATGATCTTTTGATGCTTTGAAACAAGCATTAACCTTTGCTCCGTTGTTGATTCCACTAGATTATGGCAGAGATTTCCTTTTGTATCTCGTTGTGGTAGAATCAACCATCGGTATGGTTCTGGTTCAGGAGGATGATGCTCTCACTGAGAATGTAATCTACTACTTGAGCCGAGGCTTAGCATGACCTAAGCTATGCTATTATCCCATTGAGAAGTTAGCCTTGGCAGCTATCCGTGCTGTCCAGCAGCTCCGTCATTATATTCTGCTGCACAAAAATGTTCATCGTAGCGGCTGTCAATCCTTTTCAATTTGTCCTCAGTAAGCAAGTGATTGGGGGCAAGTATAATCAATGGATTGTTATTTTGCAAGAATTCGATCTTGAGTTCTTATCAGCCAAATCTAAGAAGTCTTTAGTTTGTGCAGAATTGATTTCAGAGCTGCCTTGTGAGGAAGCCATTGTTTATGAGGAAAATTTTCCCAGTGAACTTTTATTCCTCATTTCTTCACAAGATCCATGGTACGGAGATATTATTATATATCTACAGACTTCAAAGTTTCCACCTACCTTCTCCAAAGATGAGCGTCGAAATTTACATCACCTTGCCAAAAACTATGTTATCATTGGTGATACATTATATCGCAGAGGGGTTGACTCAATCCTTAGGCGTTGCTTAACTTTGGAAGAAGCTGAGTTTGTGCTTAATGATTGCCACAGTGAAGCTTATGGCGGTCATCTATTAGGGCTTGCAATAGCCCAAAAAATCTTTCGTGTAGGTTACTTTTGGCCTTCAATTTTCAAAGACTGTTTTGAAGCAGTCAAACGTTGCCACCCTTGTCAAATTTATACTTGGAAAATGTGTGCGCATCTAGCTCCACTTTTTCCTGTTATCACTATCGGTCCATTTATGAAGTGGGGAATTGATTTTACTACTTGTAATCCACCTTTAGTGGTGAATGACAAGTACATCATTATGGTTGTATACTACTTTATGAAGTGGTCTGAGGCCATGCCTACTTACAAAAACGATAGTGAAACAACAGCCTTGTCTCTCTTCAACCAAGTTATTTCACGATTTGGTATCCCAAGAGAGATTGTCACTGACCATGGCAATCACTTCCAGAATCAACTAATGAACAAATTGGCTCTCAAGTTGGGCTTCTGGTAGGAGCATTCGTCTCCATATTATCCTTACTCCAATGGGCAAGTCGAAGCCGTGAATAAGTCCCTCAAGCCTATCCTGCAAAGGACAACTGATAAAAATCGATCCAATTGGCACATCATTTTGTATCCAGAGCTCTGGGCATATCGAACCTCAGTTAAGACTACCACCGGTTTTACTCCTTTTCAATTAGTTTACAAGCTGGAATCTATTTTTCCTATCGAATGTGAAATTCCATCTCTTAAGCTAGTTGTAGAACTTCTTCCAAAGACGTCTAGTCTTGAAGAATGCCTCGTTCACTTGGAACATCTTGATGAGAAGCGTTGAGATGCAACCATAATAAATGAAGCCCATAAGAGGAGGATTAAAACTCAGTATGATAAATTTGTCCATCCTCGGGTCTTTTCTGAAGGCGACCTTGTCTTAGTCTATGACCAAGATAAAGATGCCCTGGCGGCAGGCAAATTCAAGTCTATGTGGTATGGCCCCTTTATAGTCAAACGAGTTTTGGGAAAAGGGGCTTATGAATTAATTGATTTTGAATGGAACAAGCTAGCGGAGCCCTAAATTGGGCTTTACCTTAAGAAGTATTTTGCTTAGGTTTCGGCCAAGCGATTGCTTGTTTGTATATATTTTATCTTTGTACATATTTGTTTGGAATTTTGTGATATCAAAGTTTTTTTATCCGCTTTGGCAAGTGTTGATGGATGGTTTGATATATTTTGGATTCACCAATGGTGCTAGTCAGCACATTCGGAATCTTGCTTCCACAGCTTGGGTGATTTATTATCCATCCGACCAGTTGATGGTGTCAAGGGGAGTATGTATTAGCCCTGTTTCGAATAACATTGCCGAATATACTGTCGTTCTCAATTTAATATCCGAAGAAATATCTTATAGAATTGATTCATTGGTAGTTTATCTAGGCTCACAGCTGGTGGTGTCGCAGTTAAATAACATTTATCGGGTTCGTGATCCTTATTTATATCGCCAATTTTTGAGAGTGAGAGTGTTGCAATGATAATTTATTTATATTACATATGTTCACATTCCACGATCTGAGAAATCATTAGCAGAATATATTTCTAATCAAGCATTAGATTGGCACATTAATCATTCATCAAATTAAATAACATCAAAAATTGAATCTGTATATATATCATAAAATCACCTGTACATAGATAGTGTTCAAAAAATAATATACAAAATTGGGATAAGTTGCCCTCAAAATTTGGGTTCATGCCCATAATCATGTCCAGTCATACATAGGTCTGTTTATCGACCCGGCTCAGGATGAGCGGCTAAGAAGTTAACCACTGCGTTGGCCACCCGCCGAAGTAAACGGACCTAGTCCCGTGGTAGCCCTACCACGCGGCACTGCATCTCCTCAGGTAGATCCTCTATGGCTATCATAGGTACCTAGTGAGTTAGTCTTACCAGGTTTCTCTAAACTACATATAGGACTCTCTCTGTCTCAGCTGCTACCTCTTTGGCCCCTCTTCCGTGATGCCTATGCCTTGGGAATCCATTTGGCCTCACTGGACCCAAAGCTGGAACATTGTAATTTTTCCAGTATTTTGTCTCATCAAAAATATTTCTAAAGTTCATTTCATATTTAAAAAATCCAAAAAAAAATAAAATTCACAAAAGTTTAAATTTTTTACCTATTTCTCCCCATGCCGCATTTGGTGGCAACACTAAGTCTAGATCTCTTAGGAAATCCATACCAGCATATGGGTAGTCATCAATTGTGATGATCTGTTGGTCCCACCAGGTGAAGAACTCATCATCAAAAGTCGTCCTATGCACGTCCCCACCTCCAAGGCATTTCATCAAGTCTACCCATCCTTGGATCTCTTGGGCTATTGATAGATATTGATACTTTGGGACGTAGCCCAAGGACCTTCTCGAAGAAGTATGAGCATAAGATGGTCCCATATCCAAAGTTCTTTGTTTGACCCTTCTGTATAGAGGTCAATTGGATCTTCATGTTAGTAAGAAGAGGCATGCACCAGTCAAACACCGTGGTAATACATTCCACTGCCAGGCTCATGGATACTCGTGATGCCTGATGCAGTGAAGCTGACCCATTTACCCATGTAATGGTAAATAGCGGAATCTGCAGAGATAAACTTTCCGCGTGTTTGATTGGAATTTGACTTCCAATCTTCTCCGAATGTCGAGGACAGTATATATGCACATAGTCTTCTACTGAATGACTACTTCTTGTCCTACCAGTCGAATGCACGACCTCCCCTCTTCAGGAGAGACCTGTAATAAAGTAGATGTCCTCTACCTCAATTCGTAGAGGCATCTGGTCTATCATGAAGGCATCATCCTCTACATGCTAGTAGTGGATCAATAGTTCGAGCAAGCACGTATTGGCTTTCATGTTTGGCATTTTGAAGAATTTCAATAAGCCACAGCCTCTCTGTGCGTCTAATGCAGTTTGGTCATTCATTACCTCATTATCAATATTGGTATGCTCTCTTTCTCTCCAAGTGATAGTCATCCTGCAAAAAATTAGAGTTCTAACCATTATTTTTTATGTTTAAACTTCAACTCACGTACATGCGGGTTCCCTTTACACATAGTCGCGTGTAGGGCCGTCGTATACGCGGGTTGATCACATCCAACCCTCATGTACGCAGAGTTGGATTTTTGGGCATAAATTCCCACGATCAAAACTTTAAGAAAAGTTCTAAAAACTATCACAAAACAATGCAAGTAAGGTTTGAGGGTTACCTGATAAGTTTGGCGTGATTTGAATGGTCCAATTGTTCAAAAGAAAGCTTCCTCCATTTTGCTCGATAGCTCTTTGCTCCAAACATAAATGAAAAAATTGTGAGTCCAAAAGTCATTATATAATTTTGAAGTTGCAAAATATTTTTTCAAAAATTGATTTTTGTCTCATGAATTTTTTGACCTGTGGGCTTGGAGTGTCGAGATTGGGTTGTTTTTTCAGGATATTTTGGAGACCTTCTTCGAGATGTTATTTCGGCCCCATGATCACAGACTCCTCATGGAAAGTATCGTTCACTTACTGGCATTTAGGTTAGGGAAAACCATTTTTCCATTGCATCTTGCATACTAGCCTCCATTCAACGATACATTTGCCATAGGTTCGACCCCATTGTATCTTGGTTAGCAAACCATTTTCACTCGCTAATTTTGAAATCATGATGCGATGGTAGAGCCATCCTTTACATGGGCATCTTAGTTAGAACCTCACTGACATTTGTTGCCCATGCTACTATACTGAGTAGGCTCGGGAGTCCTCTTTAGTCTCGCCATGACTGATGCATTGAGGACACATTCTTCTTTCTTCTATGTTGCTTTCTGGCCTTATACCCTAGAGGCTTCTTTGTGTTGAGTTGTACTGCTGCATTGTATTTTGACTATTTTCACCTTTTGACCTTAAGCTGGCTTCTCTTGGACTCATGTTTAAGCCACTTATTTGACCATGTCTTCTACAAAATCAAACCATGCAATCACTTAGTTTCTGCAACTTGACGCATCTTTTTAGCCATGGAAAGAGCATCCCTTTGAGTTTCCTTGACTAGTTTTGCCTCCCTACATTGAGCATAGGAACGTTCCCCTCCCAGGAACTAGATCATCTATTTCTATGACACTCGTTCTTTCCATTGTACTATAGAATTCTTTTATTCTTTTTCCAGCTTAAAGAAAAAGAAAAAAAAATTATATATTCCAAAAAGAGTGGGAATGGGACAACATTTCCATATTTTTTTGGCAGCTATGAGTCAGTCGTGTCTCCCTTGAACAAAGCACTCAAAAGAAAGTCTCTCCTCCATTTGGGCAGGATTTAGTTTGACTTAGGTATGCCTTAACTTTGTTATTGAGTCAGTACTTCTCCGTTTGGTTATCTCTTCCAATCATATGGGAGTTTGCTCATGCCTCCCGCGTGACAAACTTATACAGAGTTATCATATGTTGCCATATAGTCATCATTGAATCATTCTTTTGTTCAAGGCAAGTAAGCCTAAGTTGGCCTCTCTGTAGTGTCTCTTGACCTATTTTTCAGTCAGTCATCCCTAGTTGTCAGTGACATGTTTGTCATCACATCAATTATATTGGTCCTTTGCTCATGCTGGTTTGAGAAGGTCTTCATTGAATTCTTGTTGGTGGGTCTTGTCCTTATCGACTATGACATATTGCTCTAAGGGCAGACCTAGAGCCACACCCTGGCACTATTTTCATTATTGATAGGTCACCTTGTGCTCAGCATCGATCAGTACCATGGGTCTTTGACTGAGTGGTTTCCCTTGTGTTTGACATCAGCTTTCATTGTCACACATTAGGATTCATGTAGTGCCTTTGTTTCCATTTGACCCTATTGGTGGATTCCTCGCCTCTGTGTCAGCTTTCATTATTGGTTGGTTCAGAGGGTTTCTATCGTGTGCTAGCTACATCTTGTGTACGCCAGAAACGTGCTTCGGTTGGGTTACTTCAGATTTTTCGTCTGATTCCTTCCGCATTATTGGCCTACGGGTTACACTCGTGCTAGACTGATGAAGGATGCCTTAATTCCTTCCTTCTAGCAGATATTTTCCTATCGACTATAGCTCATTTTCTATAGGAAAAAATATCTAAAGTCCATTTGGCAGTACCTTGGGGTTTATAGTCATCAGTGGCATATTCCTTCATTATCGACAATGGGAAACCATCATTGTCCCCTGATTGATAGATTCTTCTAGGTGTTTGACTTTAGCTCATTCATTTGCACTTGTTAGATTGTAATGGGTACCTTGAATCTCATTATCATTATCGGTGAGTAGTCTCGCGTTTGTTAACAATATACATCAATGACTGGTAATCAAACGATTTCTCACTTGTTCGACCTCAGATCATTTATTCCCATTGTGTAGAAATGTACCACAGTGGTCGGTGAAGACCTCGAGTTGCATCAACATGTTTTGGTTCACTTGTCAGTTGCTCCTGTTGCTACTAGTTGACACCATCCATCTTATATGTTGTTGTTCTTCACAACGACATCTTATATGCTGGCATCCGAGTTGTGATGTAGTATCATTTTATTCCATCATGTTCATTTGGTACTATTGGGATCAGTTTTTGACATCAGTGACCAGCTTTATCTTTCAGCATCATTGATCATCTTCTTATATGTGATATTCAGACATGTACTTTTTCGATCACAATCAAATGATCCATTATGTAATTTCATTTTCTTTTGTCCTTGTATACATATTGGATCCACTTGTACTTGATATGCAGACATGCTTTACTTTTTCTGAGCATGGGTATGCCCGCCTCAGACAGCAGTTTCTTTCTGATCTCTTTTGATGGCTTGGCAGGCTGAATTCTGGTGAAGTCCTTCTCAGTCTCTGCAAGATTCTTTCCATATACTTAATAAATTTCAGCCATCATGTACCCCTTCTAACCTCATATATTAGGGGGCATCTATTATAGCACCATTTACCACCCTTGGCATTTGTGATGCTTGGTTTATGGCCTATGACAACCCCTCCTTCCAGACTTGGTCCAAATATTTTAAAAATAGTGTTTTATTCCCTGTACGCTACTTTGCCCTGAGATAAAAGCGTGTACACGCGAGTCAGTCAATACCCAACCCATGCATATGTGTTTAAACATTTAAAAAGTTAAATTTCCTTAACTATGGGCAGAGTTCACGGGTTTTACCTGTTGATTACCTCCTAATGCCCATGGCCCAACTATTTCCCAACTAAAAAACTAATTGGGAGAGGTATAAATACACCTCTGTGGGAAGGCCTTAAGGGAGAAGAGATAGAATTATTATACTAAGATTATCCCTGACTGAGTCTGAAGTATCCCTATGCTTCAAGCACTTCCCCAAGTTTCAGGAAACCCTTGTTTCCTTGATTATAGATATTCTCCCTCTTGCTTGAGATATCATGGTGTTGGTTATGGAAGGAGGTTGTTCAAGACTGGGACTAGACGGATCTAGAGGATGGTTCCACTTGGAGCCGGAAGAAGAAGGCTCAGGTGAATTCTCTCCATGTTATTTATAGCTTACTGCAATAAAAAGAAGTATTGTCTTGTTTCCAAGATTAACTTTGTTTATGCATCAAATAGTGTTGTAATTCATATATGAATGTTATTTTGATGTATGATTAATTATTTGCTTATATGATATAAAGTCAATTTTGTGAATATGATTTACCTCTATACCACTATGTATGTTTGGATTGAATGATGTTTAGGTTTGAAGAACATCGAGAGTTGCAAAGGGTCTGAACACTACGGGATCTACCCGAGCGAAGGACATCCGGGTACGGTCACTCTCACATAGTTTGATTATATAATCATTTTCCTTGAGTTGTATGAGCATTTCCTACTATATTTTTCTCTTGCTCTGTTGGGGTTTCAACCCAAATCCCTAGGGTACTTATTCCTGTAACACTTAGATCGACAATTTTCCCATGTGGTTACAACCACTTGTCAATAATTAATAGTCAATAAATTCAGTTAGTTGCAACCACTTTCCAATATATTCAAATCCAAAAATATCTCTTAAATCCAATCATCCATAAGTTTCCCATGTGGTTATAACCACTTTCCAACAAACACCTTCGACAGTGTCATAATCTTTCCTAAGTTTGCCAAGAATTTTCCTAGCTAGCCCATAAGTCAACCCCTCTTTTTAAATTCTTTATGGGACTGACCTTTGCTTTTCCCTCATGGGTTTTCCCCAAAAAATATATGTTCATTATAGAGGAATATTCTTCAACTATACCCTTCTAATTTTTATATCAGAGACAGGTTTTGTTGGGATGGGGTCCCCTGGGTCAGTTTTGGGGTTAAAATAACCCAAGTTTTGATGTACTTTTTGTAAGTTATGTAAAGTCTCCGTGATTTTTGGATGCAGAGCGCGTAGATGGTTAGGAGTCAAAGGGGATTTAGCCCTTGTTTATGTAAAGTGTGAGTCGGCTTTGAGACCCACCCATGGTCTGCAGACCATGGGATTGTATAAATAAGTGTGTCTTAGAGAGTCTAAAGCGGAATCTCAAGGTCTAGGTGAAGAGAAGGGCAAGTAAGGAACGGGTAGATAGAAGGAAGAAAGGCTCTACAGCTAAGTGTTCGGAGGCCTAAAGTAGAGTCCACAGCTAAGTGCACGGACCCTTGTAGCTGAGTGCGCAGGGAAGTTTTGAGTCTATAAATCTAAACTGAAGGTCAATAAAGAAAGTTACCGAAGAAATCTTTTGTATATCTGTTTATCTCTATTTATTTATACTTGCAATATATGTTGTTGATGAATAATGTGTTATGAGATATTTATCTAAATGTACGCGAGCCTATTGAATAACTGTTAAATAATGTAAGCAAGTATGTTTATGTAAGTTATATCTAGGGTGCTAAAATACATGACACTAACCTCTAGATGTGGAAAATTGGTTCGAGCATCCCCCCATACTGCTTCAGGTGAGACTGTAGCCTGTGCTACGTAGGTTGTTGTCGAAAGGGCTAGTAGTGTAGGGTTTTGTTGGTTTGTGCAACTAACTCTGAACCTGGGTCAAGACCCCCTAAGCAACAAATGAATTCGTTTCCAGACGTGAAACTCTTCATAGTGTGTGTAACGGATAACCACTTTGTAGATATTGTTCACCTTTTTACTACGGGGATGGCACCGAAAGGTTATACAAGTCAGTAAAAGAAGGAGCTAGAAGTGCGCACGACAAACTTTTCAGTAATTGCAGGACATCTATATAAGATGGGTGCAGATGAGATATTGTGAAGGTATGTCCCATATTTTGAGAGGAATAACATTCTCACTAAAGCTCATGGATGGAATGAAGGAGAACACTATGCAGGAAAAGCGACTGCATAGAAGATTTTGCACGCAGGTCTATGGTGGCCAACGTTGCATAAGGATTCCAAAAAATATTGTAAGGCATGCGATGCATGTTAGAGAATAGGCAGACCATCACGAAGGGATGAATTTCCCTTACAACCTCAAGTATTTTGTTGGGCCAGTTCAGCCCCCAAGAAGGAAGATAGGTGCACACTACATCATCACCGCAATGAAGTATCTAACCAGATGGGCAGAGGCACAGCTTGTTAAGGATTGTAGAGGAGCTACAATAGCAAAGTTTTTGTTTGAGTATGTCTTAACTAGATTTGGCTACCCGAAAGTGTTAATGAGCGACCAAGGTACGCACCTTTGGAATGAAACAATCAGCGCGTTAACAGAGGAATTCCATGTCTACCATCAAAAAAGTACACTATATCACCCACAGGCCAATGGAATCGTTGAAGCATTCAACAAGATTTTTGAGAACGCGCTGACAAAGATCTACGATGCGCAGTGAAATAATTGGGATGTGTGCATACCTGCAGTACTATGGGCGTATAGGACTACTTGCAAGAAGCTGACAGGATAAACACTGTTCAGATTGGTCTATGGCATAGAATTTTTTATGCATATGGAATATATTGTACCTAGTTTGCACATCGCAGCTCTCACAGGTATGGAAGTTCTCGAAGCCTTGGAGGAATAGCTCGCGTAGCTGATGGAGCTTAAAGAGGATCAATTCTTGGTTGGATTCCATTAGCAAGTATAGACGAAACGTGAAAACGCCTAGCACAATTGTCACATCAAGCTTCACACATTCAAGGTAAATGATCTGGTCTTATTGTATAATAGCAAGTTCACTAAGTTTCTGAGAAAATTTCATATGGATTGGCTGGGGCATATATTATTAAAGAAATTACAGAAAGAGGCGTAGTTCAACTTGCGAAGCTGAATGGAGAACCTTTTCTGGCAAGAGGGAATGGAAGCCGCTTAAAATTGTATACAAGGGATCATATGCAATGACTATATGGTGACACGGTAGTCTTAGTGCTCCAGGCAGTTGCAAGGGAGCGCGAGACTATAAACTACACTGCCAAGGTCAAAGGACTACGTAGCAGGCAGGCTGCATGGAAAATGGTGAAGTTGCAACATATGAAGTTGCACGTAGGAAGCTACGCTATGGAGGGAGGTGCCGAGCAGTAAATCAGAAAAGTGACTATTGGAGTCATTGTTCATGACTTAATAGCTAGAAGATGGTTAAGAGGAGCGGGCTAGCAGCATTTAAGGCCAAAATCTTTGAAGACCTGCTGCCAAAACAACATTAATGGTGAAATTTGGGGGGAACAGTTGGATTTGAATTCAAAAACCCCTATAAATTACGTGTGCCGATCCAAAAGAGAACACTTTGCACCCTTAATGTTTTTGCTGAAATTTGTTGTCTGTCAATGAGCCGAGCATTTTGGGAGGAATTCTTCGCCCACACATACATGTCCCTTGAAGCCCATGAGTTGTTTATGGAAAAGATGATTGCCACCAACCCCGTTGAAGTTGTTAGTTCGGAAGCCATTGTATCCGACACCCTGGGACCTGAAGTATCCAGTGTTGAATCTACAACTGCAGTGCCCCCGGCGCTAAGGTCACCAAGGCCAAAATAGTCTATGGACAAAAAAAAACAACCTACCGCACAAGAAAATCAGAAAAAACTGGTGCAGGTACGCGCTTCCCCAAGGAAGCATACAAGGACACCAACACAGAAGAAATACAAGCATCCAACAAAAGGAAAACAAAAGGTTGTAGACCTGGAGGCGGAAGAAGGCCTAGGAGTGGAGGACATTGATGCCAAAGGAGAGGAGCCCATTACAAAGCTCCCTCAGTATATCGCTCCAAGGAAGGGAAAGGCGAAGATTACTAAAGACCCAGACTCGAAGGAATTCATTATCCCCATGCCCATGCTACCTGAGCAGGTGCCCTTTGAAAGACCACAACCCACGCAAGTCCCGCTATTGAAGATGGAGGATTGGGACCTCCCGGATCATGCTAAGTTCCCTCACTTAGCGACTAAAAAATACATGAAGAGAGTTTACAATGAAGAAATAGGTGTCACAGTGCTAGAAACAAAGGAATGGGTCCGCGGTGTTGAGAAATCAGGATTGCTCAACTTGCTATGGGTGCCAGATTACCACTGCACCCCCATTAACACAATTTTCATATGCTAGTTGCTCACTCTATTTCATGATGGGTGTTTATGGCTAGGAGGGCCTATACCAATCATAAATATGGTTATTCATAGGATTACACACCTGCCGCATTAAGGTTTGAACCCAGCCAAGGAGTTTGACAGAAAGACGGGCGAGAAGGAGCTTGCTGAGAAAATGAAGAAAGACTATGAACTTGTAAAAAGGTCTCTCTGGTACTCAATTTTGTCTATCTCAAACCCCGCAGTTCAGTTGGTCGCACAGATATTGGCAGGAAAGGTCATGAGGAAGTGCCACGTGAATGAAGTTTCGATGCCCATAGTGTCTCTAGTGGCTCAACGGGTGAAAGGCATACTGTTCAATTGGTCCAGGTACCTATGCCAAGAATTCCTCGCAAATTGTCGTGAGGCCAAGGACGAGAACAAGCCATTTCATTATGCTTGGCTATTGCTCTCGATTGTATTGGTTGCATGGGACTTCTAGAGGATAGCCATTTTCCTTCGCTGGAAGAAGGATTACTAGAGGTAGCGCAGTTTACCTCTTTGTGGGCTACAAAGGACGCCACGCGGATCATAGAATAATAATAATAATAATAATAAAAATAAATAAATAAATAATAAAAAATTGGTCTTGATGGAGTCAAGTCTCTGCATTGGCAATTAACCAAATCCAAAGGTTTTCCCCAATCTTGCATGCATAACTGTCAGCCTACGCAACCTTCAAGGCTTACTTTCACAGAGTATATATCCAAGGGTGGAACTATCAGGCACAAAAGTGGTATAACTTGCCATACTTGGTGATAGAGACTGATGTGCAGGAGGTAGTAGCATGATGGCCAGCAGAGTGGTGCGTTCCTTCCGATCTAGATGTTGGGACAAGTACGGGTGCTCAAAGTGCTACCATGAAAAAGAGGAACGAGGAAACTAAGCAAGCTGTACAGAATCTGTCCGCACAAAAAAATACGCTGCAAAGAAGGCTCAAGTTGAGAAGGAACACGTTGCCAAGGAAAAGGTAGAGCAGGAGCAGTGCAAGACTTAGAAAGGTGACAAGTCACCTTCACTAGAAATAGAAACAAAAGAGTTTACAGGGAAAGGAAGCGGAGGTGAGGAAGGGAAGTGCACACCCTTCATTCTGAAAAGGCGACAATTGGAACCACAAGATGGATTGAGGAAGAAGAAGAAGGCTCAGAAAACAAAGGTTGACCCCCTGGTACTCACAGAAAGCGATCTGGATGAGGTCGGTGATAAAGTAAGGCATGTCACCATAGAAGTAACACAATAGTTGGAATAGTAGTACATTAAAACATTGGGAGGAGTCGAGAAGGATATTTGAGAGTTGCAGCTCCAAGCAACCAAGTTCCAAGAAGATATCGAGAAAGTGAGTGGCGCAACAGGCAATTCGGCGCAAGGTCAAAGTACAAGCACAAAGATAATTCTGTGGTCGTTGCACAATGTACGAGTCTTCCCCTTACCTATAAGTTCATTCTGTGTTGACAACGAGAAACAATGTTCCCTCCTTGATAAAGTCCCGAAGATGGGCCTAATCCTTGCTGCGATACAACTGGAGTCATTGCATGCATTATTATAAGGAGTTGTGGAAGAGCTTCACATCAGGGAACAATGAGCTCTCAGTTTTGTCAGTGAGATTAAAGTCAATAATTAGTAGTTTTTCGCTGAAAAGACACATATTTTGTAGGAGAAGGAAGTGCTCCAGGTGCACAGTTCACGACTGGAGTCAGCAGTCATGAAGGCATGCAGGACGGTGCCTGAGCTTCATATTCCTAAGGATGCATAACCAGAAGCAAAGATTGGAAAATTAGTTGTTTGTGTGTGTGAAGCCAAAGCTGATGTTAACCGAGTTGAATTTTAACTCAATGTGAAGATCACTGAGCTATAATTGAATATGCAGCCCACGACTCCACTAGAGGTCCACGAGCAGCGCGAGGCCATGATCGAGGAACAACTAGCTACTCTGGATGCAAAAGTTGCAGATTGCACAACAATATTTGAGCAAGCCATGGGGTTGGTCACCAATCTGCAGTAATATCCAAACCTGCAGACACTGAGTACCAAAATAAGGGAGAAGTAGTGGTAGTATGATGAAGTTCGGGAAACTGCGCACTCAATCGCACCAGCACAACGCCTTGCAAAATTACAAGAGGGAAAGCAGCTCCTAGCATAGGTTAGTGGCAACACAGAAGAAGGAGGCCTTGCTTAAGGCCAGGTTGGAGCCATACTTGGAAGAAGCTTATCAGATCATGACAACCATCCAGGATAAGTTAAATGGCTTGCAGCAAATGCAACAGACAATCAAGTTTGCTGCAGAAGGACTAGCTACAGAGAAGCTAGTTGAGGAGGTCAAGCAGGCAGCCATGCAGAGCATTGCCGAGGTTTCAGTAGTTCAGGTGGAGCTGGGGGATCTTCGGAGCAATATCCCAGCACCAGACGAGTGACTCGAGGGTGAGTCATGATCTTTTTATTGGGGGCCTGTTGGGATGGGGTCCCCTAGGTCAATTTTGGGGTTAAAACAACCCAAGTTTTGATGTACTTTTTGAAAGTGATATAAAGTCTCTGCAATTTGTGGATATGGAGCATGTAGATGATTAGGAGTCAAAGGGGCTTTATCCCTTGTTTATGTAAAGTATGAGTCGGCTTTGAGACCCACCCATGGTCCACGGACCATGCGCTTGTATAAATAGGTGTGTCTTACAGAGTCTAAAGCAGAATGTCAAGGTCTGGGTGAAGAGAAGGGAAAGTAAGTAACGGGTAGATAGAAGGAAGAAAGGCTCTGTAGCTGAGTGCATGAAGACCTATAGTAGAGTTCATAGCTAAGTGCGTGGACCCCTAGAGTTGAGTGCGCAGGGAATTTTTTAGTCAAAAAATCCGAACTGAAGATCAATAAAGAAATTACTGAAGAAATCTTGTGTATGTCTATTGATCTCTGTTTATTTACGCTTGCAATACATGTTTTTGATCAATAATGTGTTATGAAATATTGATCTAAATGTACGCGATCCTATTGAATAACTACTAAATAATGTACGCAATCATCTTTATGTAAGTTCACGAAGACTGTGATAAATTCTGTTATGATTATTAAATACTTAAGTATATCTGAGCAAGCTCTGATCTAGGGTTTTTTTCTGGTGCGCGGAAGTGGATGAATAGACTGTTAAGGGTCTGCAAAGACCGATCATGGAAATTCACAAAGGTCTGAAGGCTGTTTTAACAGATTTGTAGTATTGAACCCTAAGGGCTTATAGGTCTGCATGAAGGTAGATCTAGGATGCTAAAATACATCAGAATGATCTCTGGATGCGGAAACTTGGTTCCAGCATCCCCTCGTACTGCTTCGGGTGGGACTGCAGCCTATGCTATGCATGTTGTTTCCGAAAGGGCCAGTAGTGTAGGATTTTGTTGGTTGGCGAAATTAACTCTGAACCTAGCTCAGGACCCCCTAAGCCAACAATTTTTCTGGAAGTGTATACTATGTTGCTTCAATAAGGACTAAATGTCATTTTGTTTCCAATCTTTCACCGTATTGGATAAAATACATTCTTCATAGCTTGTAGTTTTTAGCTACTCATCTGCTCCCATGTCCACCGATTCTTGTTCTAGAATTGTCACCATATCGGGGTTTTCCAATGGTGTTTCCAAGGATTTCCTCTTTGCATTACCCTGGGATTGGGTTGGATTAAATGGTTCATCTAGATTCATAATGTCAATAGGAATAAAAATTTCATCATCCTCAAAGGTTGAGGTTTGAAACTAGTTCTATGTTAGGACTTCCTCAGTTTTCTAATTCGTGGATTTCACTAGGCCCTACATGGGTCAAGGGTTTCTTTATTAAGAGCTCACCTCTTAGAACTTGTAAGAACCATATTTTGGTTTATCCACCTATTGTTCCACCAAAAATATTGGGCAATCCTTGAAGAGGTTCCCATACTCATGACACCGATGACAATGAAATGACACATTCTCATAATCTAATGGTTAATTCCAAGACTCATCCCGGAAGGTCAGTTAACTCAATTTATGAAGGGGTTGAGATATGTTCATATATATAAAAAAAGTATGGAATAAGAAATATGTCAACCCTCATAATAATTTCAGATATTTTCACAAAAGACCCAATTGCATTATCAATTCCTTCCAAAATTGGAGCTTCCCAAAATTCTGGGGCAAGTCCAAATGATCTAACCCACACCAAGGCCGCAATATTATTCCTTTTTTGGGTTGTATCTCTCCTCTAAAAACAAAATAAAGGGACTCACATTGTTGTAAAAATATGGGCCATTTTCAAACACCTCGTTGTGATCTTCCAAAGTGGATAAAATAAGAGTGAAGATAACCTTAGCTCCCAATTTTAAATCAATCTAGCCTTGAGGTTTCCATTTTAACTAGATCCATTTTACCAAATCTTTCTCTATAGGCTAGATACCCACAAACTTACAAATCAAGGCATGATCTTTCATATATTGAATGTAGGTATCTATTGTATTAGATTTTATCTCAAAATTTGGGTTAGTCACAGCCCATGGCAAACACCATCCTTTGAATCTAGATTTCCATTAAGCACCCAATACCAAATTCTCTCTCTGACTCTCGTTTACTTGAGAACTGTTGAAACCGCTTACAATATTTTTGTTAATCCCCATGATGGATATTTTGTAGGAGGGGATTTTACCCCTTCGCATGTGAGGATTCATGGGAAAACACCCTATTGAAAAGGCTAAACAGAACTCAAGGTTGATTCAAAAATAAAATAGAAAAATGATTGCTGCAAACACAATAATTGTTGCCTTACCAAAGAAAAAATATTGGGGATGTCATAAAGGTTTGAACCAATCTTGCGCGACTGTGGTGCTGGTAAATTCTCAGTGTGGCATAAACAATTCCTCTAGTCCAAGAGAGTGGGTCTAGCCACAAAAAAACAATCTATGGAAAATCTCCTTAAGCTAGAATCAATTAAGAGGGCCTACCTCTTAGAACACTTTTCCGCTTAGTGATGATCATGCTTCCTCACTCGAGCTATATTTTGTTTCCTTCCTTTGAATACCTAAAACAAGAAAATAACAACAACAACAAATGTGATAGCATACAGTATTGTATTCAGCCTACTTAATAGGTCAAGGAACATTAAGCCATAACGATGTAAAATGACACTTCATGTAGGAAATCAATCAATAGTTGCATTTATATAAATCAGAAAGAGATTACAATTGGTGCCTTCACATTGCTGGTCTCCTCTAACGTATCTGGGTTCCCACACTTCTATTAGCACTTCATGGATAGCCCCAACAATGGAAGTTTTAAGGGCCTCTTTCCCTCTAGTCTCAAACCAAACCAAAAACACATTATTCTCCCTCAAACATACACTAGAAAGCTACAAGCTATAGATGACTTGCTGATCATTCAAACTCACTCCAAAACTAGTTTAGCTTGGGAAAAGAGAGGTTTATATATCTTGGATGGATGGGAGATGGTTCCTCTAATCATGGGAGAAGGTCCTATCTCTTAAGTTTGTTCCATCCAAATAGGGGAAAGGATCCCAAACTGACTACCTTGGCTCCATCCGGCCCAACCATCTACCAGAATTCTGTTATGAAGCTTCGGCTCCATATTTAAAAAACCTTCCAAAATAGGATGGACGCGACTAAAAAAGGGCTCAGTCACTCCATACTGCGCTAGGGCTAGCTTTAATCTTTGCAAATTGACGCGAGGAAACTTGTCACTAGCGCTGGTCTTGTAAACTAGGATAAAAGGAAGATTCTTGGGAAATGATGCAAAGGGGAATTATTCTACTCATGAAGAAGAACATACTGGGAGTTTCTTCATGATGGGAAATCATGTAGTGTAGAAATTTCCCACTATAGATCACCTGGTAATGCAATGTACTAAAACAAAACACTTGATCTACTTCTACAAACAATTGAGCGGAAGCTTAATCGAACATGAGCAACATCAAGCATGAACAAATATAACTGAGAATGAGAAGTAATCAACCATAACACAGAAGATATATCACTAGGGAAAGCACCAGCCTAAAACCCCAACTCTGTATTATCTTACAAGTGGAAATCTTGTTCAAGTTACAAAAAGAATCAGCTCTCAAGTTGTCCTTCTCTCTCTGCAATCAAACAATACAACTCACATACTCAATAGACATAGAATATATCTTTCTCAAGCCCTCCAAGCCTCCTATTTCCTTGAGCAGTTGTGATTGGGGTCAAATTATCACGTGTGAATTGGCCTCATCACACTCACTATAACCTCAGGTCCAACTGTGCAATCCATCAGGAATAATATTCCTTCTGCATGCAAGGAATATCCTAGCAAATGATAGTACACTGTCCCTCCATTTGATTTCAACTGGGTCTCTGACTGAACAGACATGCATGAGTTATCCATGAGTGTGTTAGCGTTTTACATTTCACCTCAAGCTGAGAAAGGCAAACCTCAAAGCTACATCAAACCATTCAGCCTCGTAGCTAGCCCTACGGGGCAGGAGAAGGCTCTC
>APFE031524165.1:19689-62001 GCA_000404065.3 Pinus taeda | reverse complement strand
CATCTACCCTTTGGAATGTTCAGCTTTCAACCTCCCCTCCTCTGGCCCAAGACCTGTATTTATAGTGTTCTAGAGGAAGTTATTCAGGTCCAACATCAATGGGATACTCCCCTCTTTTGGATGGGGAAGTTCCTCTCTTGATAGGATAAGTTCCTCTATCATAGGGATGCATGAACCATTTCTAGAGGAAGTTATTCAGGTCCAACATCAATGGGATACTTCCCTCTTTTGGATGGGGAAGTTCCTCTCTTGATGGGATAAGTTCCTCTATCATAGGGATACAGGGGTACGCACCCATCCTTTGACATACAGAGCGTACTAGGACGCAGATACAATGAGCTTGGAGTGCGTACACGCAGGCAAGGTAGAGAGAACCTGCGTACCCAGAGATAAACATGATTTTTAATGACTTTCTCTCTTTTTGAAGTTTGACATGGAGAGCAGAGGTATAAGGCTTGACAAGGAGGATAATATGACTATTGATGGAGCCATATTAACTGCAGATAGTCATGGTGACAAATTTCAGTGTAACACCAAAAATTATAGATATAACCATAAATATATATATGCAACAAAAATAACACTTCATTTCATTAATATCAAATACTGAAATAAGCTTACAAATAGAATGGACATAAACTAGCTTAGGCGATGGTAGCTTATCTCTGAGAAGAGATGTGGCGGCTACATGCCTCTGAACTGTGTTACAATGAGGCTCAAAGGTCTATTTATTATTGAGAAACAATGGAAAATCATAAACATCCAAAAATCTAACCCTAGGAGTTGAAGCGCCAAAACTATGGGCCCTGTTGGGTAAATTGGTACATCAACTTCTCAAGGTCGTAACTTTGGCATACGATCTCTGTTTGAACAATACCTTGTTAGAAATATCTATCCGAGGAAAAAAAAATTCAAGCAACAAACATGAGTCTACATTACATGTTTTCCCCAGTTAAAAAAAAAACGTCGATCAGGGCCTCAAAACAACTCCGACAGTTCAGGACCCAAAAAAATTCCAAAAATAGTAAATGGTGCTACAGTTAAGGAAACTGAAAGAATGAAAGAGATAGTGGTGGGGGTCCAAGTGGAATAGACGGGTGGCCACCAACATCCACCTGGATCAGTCCTCTCCCCTTAGGAAGAAATGGTCCCCATTGCATTAAGTGCCTCCATGAGATGGGGAAACTTTTGCTAAACTTGGTCCCTGGAGAGCCACTTGCCTTGGTGCAAGAGTTGGCCAGCTTCGACAACCTGATATAGTTGGATATTCTGCTGGCGAGTGTTCTTGATCTGTGTGTCCATAATCCAATTAGTTGTAGCCTGTTCCATGCAGTCTGGGTTTAACTCTATTGGTGTGAGTTGTTCTACAATGTCTGATGTGTCTAGTAATGGTGGGAAGTATGGTTGAAAGAAGTCTACATTGAAGACTAGGTGCAATACAAGGAATGGGGGAATGTTGAGCTCAAAAGAAATGTCTCCCACAACCTTGGTAATGTTTTAAGGACCATATCAGAGTGGTCTGATCTTCTGATGGTCTCCATTAAGGTGTTCTTTCGACAATTGCAACCAAATTGTGTCGCCCAGCTGAAAATTGTGTGGCACCTGATGCTAATAATGTCACTTCTTATACTTGGAATTTGACTTCTCCAAGGTGTCGTGAACCTACTAGCGAATGTGTTGGATGCATTCAACAAATCTGGTCACTTTATCAGCCTCGAACAATACATGTGTGGATTATGTCTGTGTATTCGCATGAGGCATTTCAACGTCAATCAGACACAATGGTTGAAATGTTAGACCCACTTGAAAGGGATTGCGACCAGTCGAGCTAGAGAGCTATGTTATAATTGTGTTGCACATAGGGAAGACTCTCATCCATGATTCATGGATGCTTGGAGTTGTACATATGGAGTATGTGCACTATCATCTTATTGACAACCTCCATCTGACCATCAATCTGGGGATGGAAGGTAGTCGACTTGGTGAGCTTGGTGTCCAATAGTGTCTAGAGGCTTGACTAGAATGTGCTCAGGAACCTGCTATCCCGATCTAATATAATGGTCTGCAGGATCCCAAAATGTACCCACACTCTTTCAAAGAAGAGTTTGGTAGTGTCCTCTGTTGTGATACTCTTATTGTAGGCGGCCAATATAGCCATCTTAGAAAATATGTCCACAACCACAAATACACAATCATTACCATGCTTAGTAGAAGGGAGGCCAAACATATAGTCCACGGAGATGGAATCCCACGACTAGTTGGGAGTAGGTAGAGGAGTGTACAGGCCTTGCTTCTTGATGGTTGGTTTCACAATGGCACAAGCAGTGCAAGACCCGATATATTTCCCGACGTCTAGTCAGAGTTTTGGCCAATAAAAGTACTTTTGTAGTACAACCACAATTTTCTCCACACGAAAGTGTCCTATGACCCGATTGTAGTTCACCTCCCAAATCAGCTTGGCACACTCACTTGAAGGAACACAAAGGTGGCCCAGGTAGCATAATAATGTGTCATGGAGGTGGAAATCAAGAAATTTCTTTCCATCTACTAGCATCTAGTATGTGGAGGAAAACTCTAGATCATTTTTGTATAGTTTCCTCCATCCAGAGGTCTCGTGGCCACAAGAGTTGAGGACAATAGTCAATGCTACACTGGGGCTCG
Organism: Pinus taeda; assembly: GCA_000404065.3. Classification (NCBI taxonomy): domain Eukaryota; kingdom Viridiplantae; phylum Streptophyta; class Pinopsida; order Pinales; family Pinaceae; genus Pinus; species Pinus taeda. The sequence continues at coordinate 59,340 of APFE031524165.1, read as the reverse complement.
ACTAAGGTAGTTTGCAACATGATTGTTGCTTCCCTTTTTGTATTTAATGTTGAAGTGAAATTGTTGCAAATATGTAGACCACATCTGATGGTGATCATTCTGCAACTTCCCTTGTGTCTGTATAAACTAAAGAGGTCGGTGATTAATGTGGATGACTATCTCCTTCCCCTTAATTTAATGCTTCCATTGTTAATAATCCTACGCAATGGAATACATCTCTTTATCATAGGTGGGGTAATTCCAAATTGTATTGGAAAGTGTCTCACTATGATAGACCATTGGATGTCTATGTTGGGTGAGGACTGCACCAATAGTCAGAGGTGTTTGTCTCAATTTCAAATGGTTGTTGTAGGTCTGGCAATGTGAGTATTGGTGTAGAGTAGAGGTGGTGCTTCAACTCAATGAACATCTTCTCTTGGGACTCAGACTAGGAAAAAAATTATTTCGCCCTGCCCTTGGTAATCTGACTCAAAGGACAAGTGATATGGGGGAATCCCAACATGAATCTCCAATAAAAATTTGCAAGGCCCAAAAAGTTGTGAATCTCTGTTAAAGTGGTCGGGGCTAGCCAATCCCAAATGACTTGGATCTTAGTTAGATCCACATGCATGCCACACTCATCTATGATGTAACTCAAATATTGGACTTGGCTCATTCCAAAGGTGCATTTCTCCAATTTGGCACATAGTTTGTGTTGTCGAAGGGTTTGAAGGACCTGTCAAATGTGTTGCAAGTGTTCTTCCAAACTCTTGCTAAATATGAGGATGTTGTCCAAATAAACAACCACAAATGAGTTGGTAAAGGGCCGTAAGATGTCATCCATTAGCCTCATAAAAGTAGCAGGGGAATCTGTCAACCCAAAGGGAATAACCAACCATTCACAAAGGCCTTCCTTGGATTTGAAGGCAGTCTTCCATACATCCATGGGCTCTATTGGAACCTAGTGATAGCTAAACTTTAGATCGATCTTGCTGAAATACTTGACCCACTTGAGTTGGTCCATAAGGTCATCAATCTATGGGATTCGATACTTGTTCTTGGCAGTGATTTTTTTTAGTGCCTGATAATCAATGCAGAGCCTCTAGGTCCCATCCTCCTTTTGTACAAGTACAATCAGGATCGCACAAGGCGAGGAACTTGGTCGGATGTGCCCTTTTTACAGAAACTCTTGGATTTTCCATTTGATCTCTTCATTTTCTCGAATGGAGCGACGATATATCAGCTCATTGGGTAGAGGTTCTCCGAGAGTCAGATCAATTGAATGCTTGACCTAACAATGAAAGGGTACCCCTGTGGGTGAGGAGATGATGTCCCTGTATTCTTCCAAGACTGTATCCACCTAATTCTGCTATGTTGAGGAAGCCTTACTAGGGGCATGGATGTGGCTATGATCTTCCCCTTACCTTGAGAGCGAATCAGAAAGAAAACAAATTTCTTATTTTGGGATATGATCTTACTGCATTTCTTAGTAGAAATCAAAGAGATGGCAGTAGGTGTAATGCCCCACTTAAATCTTATCCTGCAAATTTTGTTAATGTTTACATTATCTAAAAATATTGAGAAATATTGGTCTAATATAAAATTCATGATTTCTATGATTCAAATTCCCAACTTACCTTCTCAAATTGAATCTTAGGTAGGATATGGTCTACTTCCATTATTTCAAATAATATATATATTCATCTCACATTCCCCAATGTACCCTCACATTTACTAGGGAGAAAACATGGTCCTCTTCAACTCATTATCAATATATTATATATATATATATATATATATTATTCATCTACAATTCTCCCAATGTGCCCCTCACATTTTCTTAGGGAGAAGACATGGTCCTCTCCAACTCATTATCAAATATATATATTCATTTCCACATTCCCCAATGTACCCTCACACTTACTTGGAGAAGACATAGTCCTCTCCATTTAAATTATCAATATATATATATATATATATATATATAAATATATATATATATATATATAATATATATTCATCTCACATTTCCCAAATGTACTTTCAGATTTACTTGGGAGAAGACATGGTCCTCTCCCATTAATTTCCCAATTTTATATTCATGTCACATTTCCAAATGTACTCCCAGCTTTACTTGGGAGGAGAAGTCAACTATAAGGATGGATGAGAAGTTAATGAAATTAATGAGGGGTGGTTGAGATGGAGAAGAGAGGGAGGGTATAAAAAGGGAAGGGGGAAGGGAGAAAAGAGGATGTTGGGTCTTGCTTATGATTTTGGGGGTTGATTGTGATTTTAGGATTTGTTGTGATTTTTGGAGACCTTAGGAACCTGTGGAGGTTTCTTGGGTCGTTGAGAGGAGGGAAATATTCTTCATATTGGTTTGGATCATTCATCTTGGACACACACACTACATCTAGTTGGACTTGGGCTCGGAGGGCTAGGGAACCTGTGGAGGTTTCCCAGGCTAGGGACTACTTCCTAGTTGGCTGGGAGGTAAATCCAGTTGGGTTCGTCAAGAGGAGCATTCAACAAGCATAGCAAGACAAAGGCATCTCCACTAGCCACCAGTATAGGTATTCCTCCATAGATTACTCATGTAAATTTTATTAGAATGTAAATGGTAAAATTTTATTTATTTAGAAGTCTTGTAAGTAAGTAAACTATTGCCTCTTATTGCATTTAAATTCTTCAGAAATAGATCTATTAGCAGACCCTAGGATAGGGCTCTTACACATGGTATCAAAGCTTTGGTTCAAAATATGGACCCAAAGCCCACTAAACTCAAAATTATACACGCTAGAAGGAGGGCTTGAACCTCCGACCTTGAGGTTAAGCTATTGTGGTTAACAGCCACACACTCTAACCAACCTAGCCAATTTCGCCAAATAGACCTCTTAGTTCACGTCAAGAGGTAGATTGGATATGTAAATTCGACAATTATCACAAGTTTCTCCACAGTTTTTGTTGCACTGTTTAATTGTCTTGGCCAAGCACACCATAACTACTAGTCACATTTCTCGAATCATTTCTACCAATATTGACCCCTTGTGCTTGAATTTGCTCTTTTGTTGTGCGCTTCATCTGTTCCTTCCGTATTGAGGATTCCTCTTGCATCTTTACCAGCTTTGCATTTTGTTTTCTTTGGGCTTTATGTTCTTGCCGCATTCTCTTTCGGGCCAACTCATCCTCATAATGAGCCATCTGTGCCTTTGCTTGTGCTTGTTGGTGGATGAGCTGCCTTTGTTCTTCATACATTGCCTGTTGTCTTTCAATGTCCTTTCGAGATTGCATCACTTGGTACTCGGCCTTCTCTACCGCCAAATGGGCCTGCCTACTCTCCTCTTGCTACCTCATGATCTCAAACACCCTTTTAGTGTGTGGAGAGCTATTGATTTATCGCGGGGCCTTTGCCCCTCTTTCCAATGACTCGGGATTAAATCCTGACGCAGAAGATTTGGTCTCTTCCTTGAGGGGCTGCAGCAGGCTCTACTGCATTGGAGGATGAAGAATATATGGAAGGAAAATGAAACAGGCCATCTGCATATGCAGGATCGAGGAATAAAGTTGTTGATGCTACTGTGGTTGCAAGACCTACGTTGTAAATCCTTGATAACACCATTCTTTACATAATTTAAATGATAGCATATTCATGGCCCATTGTTGCGAATGAAAATTCAGAAGAATTAAAGCTAATATTCGATATGTGTTTGGGGGTCCATTCAAAAAGCTAGGAAATGCCTACACAGACCTTGTTCTAGCGCTCAAAACTGTGGGTTTTCCATGTACCAATATTGCCCCTTGGCTCTTGATATCCACCAGAATTTTCTGCCTCGTAATTATCATATCACACAGAGTAATAGCGCTGTTAGAGGTTCAATTTTTAGGTGTTTTGAGATTGGGTACACCCATAAAACAAAGAAGTAGCTTAAGGTGTGACCTTGTGGATCTATTGTCATACGAATGGCTATTGAGGTAGCTTATACTAGTCATTAGCTACCTCATACTGCCTCAAAAGTTATGACAATACATGTATCTAGGATTGGTTTTGGCTATTCACTGTAAACCAAAAGATGTGACCTCACTTTGTTGTATTTGTACCAATGTGATGATTACTGATGTTTGTAGCATTAGTTGTTTTTAATATTTCAATTAACAAGTTGTCTCATAGTGGGATAGTCAAGACATGTCTGATTGGTGGTCATGCTCTTCTGTTTTTTCTGAATGGTTGCTCAATATAGTCTTTTACATGTTCAGAATCTGAATTAGAAGCCATCTATAGACCTCGCTACTTTTATTCAATGATGTTCTTCTGAGTGAAAGAGGAGAACATCGCTTTGGCTTCATCCATAAGAGGTGCCTCCTATGGATATCTATTTGTTATTTTCATAATTCTAGTTGCATAGCGAGAAATCTTTATATTCTATTTACTTTGTGTACCTTGAAATATTAATGTTAAGCATGCCTAATGCACTCTAGTAGATCCTTTTATTTCTTTTTAAGAAACGTTAGTTATATTTGCGTCACATGCCAAGTGGATCCTAAACTTAGTTGCACAGGACAACCAACTCCACTTTGGTCGTGGCTTATAGTGCTTCCCAAATTCCTTCATTGATCTTATTCTGAATTATTCGGTTTTGTGGCCTAGCTTTCACTATCGAGGAAAAAGATCATGTATTTCTTATTTTCATTGGTGAGATGATTCATATTTTATGTTGTATGCTATTTTAGTTTCATGAAGATATTGCTTCATTAATAATTGTCTGTTGAAAGCAGTTTAATCTTTGCCCCAAGTTGATGGTGGGTATGTGTTTTTTTTTACCATCTTGTGTAGTTTGTGTTGAGCTTGAATTCAAAAATGTAGAAGAAGCCTCTATACCAGTACTGAAAATTTATTTAAGCTTTATATTGCCTAGTGAACCTTATCATTCCTGAATACATTTATTATTCACATTTTCCTGAAATTAAAATACTTTTGGTTCTTGGTTCTTTTATTGGCATGGACAAAGACTTTTGTATAACGGATGGATTCAGGTTTTGTTTATCATACTTGTCTTGTTCTCCCTTATTTTGCAGTCTCTTTTTATGCTTCAGTCTCAAACTTTTATCCAATGAGTCTGCCTCGGAATAGTTCATGAGTTTTTTTTAGTCCATATGCAATAAATTTTGGTGACAAATGTCTTATATTTTCTCTTTTCTAATTTTCATCCAAAAAGAAAGTACATATACATACCATATATGCTTCCCGCATATCAATATTATCACAGGGATTGAACTTATATCAAAAACATCAAAATATTCATGCCTCATGCCTGAAGTGATCATTGTACATGTCTTTATAGTCCTCCAGAATACATAGAACTGTCATTTATATGTGTGTGTGTGTATTTATCTTTTCCCAAAAAGAAAAAAATCCTTATATTTCATATAATAGAAGTATACATGTTCTGGCTTTTCATAAGGCTTGACTTAGCTAGTTTTGGCTTCTCCCATTCTTTTCATTACTGACAAAATACAGAATATCATATTATCCATCTTTCTTCTGTCTTTTGACAAAAAAATACAATTCTATGTCAGGAAAAACCACTGTGACGTCATATTCTAGTCCTTTGACAAAAAAAAACGTATGTATCAATATACTATTATCACATGTTGCACGCTTGTGCTAATGAAGAAATTTTATATATATGGTCATCCATTGCTTCAGTTGTTTCTCCATCGAGTCTCCCATATGTCAAAAGTTCCAGCCTAAAGCTCCAGTGCATCTTTGAACAAGCTTTCTACTGCTTCATTTAACTCTCTATAAATGTGTTTGAACTTTGAACTATAGCCAATCAAATCACTGTAGTGATTCCTGAATGGTCTGTAGAAGTGAGGATAGGTGGAGGTTTTCCACTGTGATCTATTTGTTAGCCCATATGATAACAAGCTGCGAATCACTGAATACATGCATATTTTTTATTCCTTTGTCTTTAATCACTTCCAGAAGATACAAATAGGCCGAAGAACTCTGCCTTATTGTTTATGCCTCTACTGTAAGCGTACTGAACATGAACAATGTGGTTATGAACCAGGAAAAGGACCAGTCCAGACTCCAATGTCACACATAGGAGGGTCTCCTTGACATGACTTGTAAAAAAAAACCCCAAGGAATGTTTGTGTCAATAGTGTGTCATTTTTAACAGAAAAGTGTCATACAGAATTCAAACAATCTGATGTTGTGCTGTGTGTCATGATCAACTTAAATCTGAAACTTTTCATGTGTTAGAATGTGAATCAAGTGCAACAAAAAATGATCAGGTTCCAAACATATGGAGGATTTCTTTTTTAAATCCTTAACAGGGTAAATAACCAACCAATTAAATGCCATTGTTTCAAAACCTTCTAGCAATGAAAATTTGAAGCATTAGGCTTAGTGATCAATTCGTTTAAACATTTTCTTAAGCGAAATTAGCATTTATTTACTATTCAAGCATAGTTTTTCATAAAGAATTCAAAGAGAGCATCTAAATGTCTGGAATAATGATGAACCTGTGAGTTAGCCATACTATAATAATAATAATAATAATAATTGTTACACTCTTTTAACACAATGTTTATGTTCTTAGTGCATCAGTCTAGTGTCTTCAATGATTTTGACTCTTGAGCACATAAATGATGAAAGTCATGAAACATCTAATAGAGCATATACCTATGTGTGGATTAAATTTTGATGAGTTTACCAACATTATGAGAGATTGTCAGATAGATCTAAGACCTTGAAATTATTAGCCCATAAGTTTTGTTTAGTCCAATCAACCATCTAGTGAAAGGATCTGCAAAACATTAGAGTTTAACTTATTGTATCCAAAAAGGAAATGCAAGTGTTTAAATGTTTTGAGCATGAAAAAAAAAACATAAATGATTTGCGAGAAACTTTCAAGCCTAATTTAGATTTGAAAACTGTTATCCTAAGACTTGAAAATTTACAATCTAAATCCACAAATTTAACTTTATCAAACCCTAGATTGCCAATAAAAGAAAAATGAAAGGGAAAAGTTTTAAATGAATGGTTAAAGGTGCAAACGAAGAGTAGTGCCCATCCCACTTGGGCTATGGGGGAAACTTGATTTATTCTTGAGTAATGCTCTTGAAAATGGTCTTGAAAGATGATGTTATAGTAATTGATTACCTACATAATTTGCTATTATTCCTACCACTCAGCCTAAGGATGAAAGTCTTCTTTTGTTGCACCTCCCTCACCCATATGTTAGGCATGAAGCTGCACATGTCATTGGGTATGTGGATGACTACCAATATTTTGGATAGTTGATATTGAACATGGTTGATACAACATAGTTTATAAATATTTCATCTTGGCATAACTTGAATTGATCTATTGCTTAGGTTATCTTTGGACTATCTAGAGTGTGGTAGAAAATGTTAGGGATAATGCTGATAAGTCTTAAATATTGTGTAGATTTTGAACAAATCAAAATGGTAAGGACGCGAAGGAACCATGGGCCCAGAGAGTCTTCACAAGGACCTCCTTCAAATAACCCATTACCTTGACCAGAATTGACTCTCATCCTGCCATCCCTAGAAGCAATTAATGAGACTTTGAAAGGGTGCCAAACAAATTAAATGGAAGGAGAACACCCTCCATCAGGGTTAGGTAATCCCGAGGGATCTAGAGACTATGATAGGGGACCTCCAGTTGAGGACATTACTAGGGAGCTCCAGAAGATTAAACTCCCAGAGTTTGCAAGAGATTGTGCCAGCGAGCATGCAGAAGCCTAGTTAGAAGGAATGAGAAGGTGTTTTGCACAAAGGGATTACAATTCCAATTCCAAAGCCAAAATAGCAATATTCCAACTCAGAGATAGTGCTCTGAATTGGTGGGGTAACTGGGAGCATCAACTGCACCTCACTCCAGACATAGTTACTTGGGAGTTATTTGAGGAGAGGTTTAGGAAGAATTACCTGCTAGCATATTATGAAGAACAGCAGGTAGGAGCCTTCCATGCCCTAATACAAGGAGGTCTTACTGTAGAAGAATATGAAATTTGATTTATGGAATTGGTCAAGTATGTCTCCTACATGGATACTGACCAGCACCAAGCATATCATTTTATGTATGGATTGATACATAAGATTAGGGCAATGGTGTGGATGTGGAAACCATCCTTAGTTGTAGAAGCTGTAGAACAGGCTCATTATGTCAAAGAACACCTAGACTTAAAGGGTGAAGGCAAGGCCATCTTTCCACGTCAAACAGGGTTTATCGGGAAGGCCCCTCGTACCTTCCTAAGGGGAGGAAGTCTGAGGCCACCACCATATGGAAACAAGGTTATACCTAGAACATCGATAGTAGGGATTTTAATGGTTTCTAGTGCAGATTCACCCACAGCTTCAAGGGTGCATACAAATCAAACTCATACGCAAGGAGCAACAAGTGGGGGTAGAGGTTCTAGGGGAAAAAACTCTTTCCAAAAAACTCCACAACATTCGGTTCAAGGTCGACCACGCATCACTTGTTGGGGATGTAGAGGACCTCATTACCAGTGGGATTGCCCTGAGTTTCAAATCGGTAACAACAGAAGAGAGGGAAGGGAACCGATGGGGAGAGCAGGTAACCACCACCGAATCTATGCAGCAGTTGACAATCAGAAAGTTGAACACTAGTTTGCCGTGGTAGAAACCTTAGGTATGATAAACAAAGTAAAAGTTAAACTTTTGTTTGACTTTGGTGCTACAGATAGTTTCATTTCACCAATTGCATTAGAAAAATGTGGGTTGGCAGCCTATGAGCATGATGACTTTAAACAAGTTGAGATGGCTTGTAGAATAAAACAAGTAGTAGGGCTTAGTGTTGACCAATGTCAAGTAAACCTCGGGGTGTGTATGACTAAGTTGAAGGCATATGTCACAACATTGGGGACATATGATGTAATTATTGGGATGGACTGGCTAGAAGCTCATCGAGCTTTGGTAGACTGTTTTAAGAAGAAGGTGATCTATTTAGATGATGAAGGTAGGCCAATTGAGATTTTTGGAATCAAGAGGGGAGTGTCCCTACGATTCATATCCATAATGAAGGTAAAACGTTGTCTTAGACAAGGTTGCAAACTATATTTGGTCAAGACAGTAAGTGACCAGAAAGGACCTTCCCTAGATCAACATCTAGTTTTGGCAGAATTCAAGGATGTTTTTCCAGAGGAATTGCTTGGATTACCTCCTATAAGAAAGATTGATTTCACCATTAATCTAAAACCAGGTGCAAAACCAATATCTAAGACACCCTATAGGATGAAAACTCCAGAGCTTTGTGAATTGCAGATGTAGTTAAAGGAGCTCTTAGACTTGGGATTGATTAGACCTAGTATTTCACCTTGGGGTGCACCAATAATTTTTGTCAAGAAGAAGGATGGTTCCTTGCGGCTATGCATAGATTATAGAGACTTAAACAAAGCCACGATAAAGAACAGGTACCCAATACCTTGAATAGATGAATTATTTGATCAAATGAAGGGGGCAGCAGTCTTCTCAAAAATCGATCTACGATCTGGTACCACCAATTGAGAATAAAGGAGGAGGACATCTCAAAAACTGCATTTCGAACTCGATTTGGGCTCTATGAGTTCGTAGTTGTTCCTTTCGGTTTAACCAATGCACCAGCAGTATTCATGAGCCTCATGAATGGTGTGTTCAGGAAGTATTTGGACCAATTCGTACAAGTCTTCCTTGATGAAATTCTTATATATTCCAAGAATGAAAAGGAGCATGAAAAGCACCTAAGGGTAGTATTGACTTGTTTAAGGGAAAATCAATTGTATGGGAAATTTTCAAAATGTTCCTTCTTTCAGAAGAAAGTCCATTACCTTGGGCACATCATTTCAGGAGAAGGGATTTTAGTTGACCCGGAAAAGGTGAAGGCCATAATGGATTGGCGAGTACCAAAAAATGCCCATGAGGTACGTAGTTTTATGGGGCTAGCTGGGTATTATCGCAGGTTTGTGGAAGGGTTTTCAAGGATTGCAAAACACATCACCACATTACAACGAAATGGGGTTAGGTATGAATGGACAAATGAATGTGACAATGCATTCACAGATTTGAAGAGGTTACTAACTAGTGCACCGATCCTTCAAGTACCATACATGAGAAAAGACTTCACTGTTTGCACTGATGCTTCGATGCAAGGATTGGGTGCAGTATTAATGCAAGAAGGCCGAGTAATAACTTACGCTTCTAGAAAATTGAAGAAGCATGAAGAGTTATATGCTACTGATGACTTAGAATTGGCAGCAATAATGTTAGCCTTGAAGCTATGGAAACACTCTCTCATTGGGAGAAGATTTGAGTTAAGAACGAATCATCAAAGCCTGAAGCATCTCTTCACTCAAAGGGATTTGAAAGCCAAACAAAGGTGGTGGAGCAAATTCATGAGTGAGTATGATTTTGAAAACTCATACATCAAGGGAAAGGAGAATGTAGTGGTGGATGCACTAGGAGGCCACGAACCTTCTCACTAGTAGCCTTAAAGGTAAATTTAAGGGAGTGGATATTGGAGAAACTCTTTGAAGATAGTTGGCATCTAAAATTCATCTCAGCGATCTAGAATGGGAAATGGATAGAACCAAAGTTTGAAGGATATGTCCTTGAACTAGATGGGTTATTGAGATTCCAAGGGAGAATGTACGTACCTAAGGAAGGGGGTATAAGAAAAACCATCCTCGAAGAGTCTCATAGAGCACTCTATTGTGCACATCCTGGGGTAAAGAAGATGTACGCAAACACAAGGAAACTCTTCTTTTGGGTAGGCATGAAGCATGACATAGTCCAGTTTGTCGCTAAATGTCTTGAATGTCAACGAGTGAAGGCTGATCATCGCCATCCAGCAGGACTCCTACAACCTCATGACATCCCTACATCTAAATGTGAAGTAATTTTCATGGATTTTGTGGTGGGTTTGCCGCTCACTTCCTAGAGGCACAATGCTATATTGGTTATAGTTGATAAAATTGACCAAAAGTGCCCATTTCATCCCAATAAGGGACACTTATGATGTTACGGATGTGGCGCTAGTGTTTGTCAATGAAGTTATTCGATTACACAGATTGCCCACAAAGATCATTTCTGATAGAGACTCTCAATTTACATCTAGGTTTTGGACAAGTTTGCAGTCAACATTAGGGACTCAGTTGAACTTGAGCACTACATATCATCTAGAAACAGATGGGCAGACTGAAAGAGTAAACCAGGTTCTGGAGGACATGCTTAGGATGTACGTCATGGATAATCAAACTCAGTGGGAAAGGTACTTACCCTTGGTAGAGTTTGCCTATAATAACAGTTATCACAGTTCAATCAGGATGCCTCCTTATCAAGATCTATATGGAAGGCCTTGTAGGATGCCGTTGAGTTGGGAAAAGTTGGAGGACCGAGTGATAGTTGACTCAGAATTAGTTTAAAAAATGGAGGAACAGGTAAAGCAGGTTCGGAAAAGGTTAAAGGAAGCACATGATAGACAAAAGAGTTATGCTAATTCATATAGGATTGATCGCAGTTATGAAGTAGGGGACCAAGTTTTTATTCGTATCCGGCCCAACAATAGCACCATCCTGTTTGGGAAGGGGACGAAATTGTCACCTCAATTCGTAGGACCTTTTAGGATCAAAGAGAAGATTGGACCAGTTGCCTATCGTCTTGTAATGCTACCCCATTTGCATAAAACTCATGATGTTTTTCATGTATCTATTTTACGACATTATGTTTCTGATGAATCTCACAAACTGGATTGGCAGGACTTGTAGGTCTCGGACATGGGAACTGTAATGGTAGAACCATTACGCATATTGGACCGTAGGGTTTGACAGCTCAGATGTCGCATGGTGGACCAAGTTAAGGTCTAGTGGGACAAGTATAGCCCAGGATCTGCTACCTGGGAGGATGTAGAGACTATGCGTCATGAATACCCCTGACTTTTTGAGCATCTGTGATGCCTATTTTTGACTTAGACAACTACCTATGTTAAGGTTCTATTTTTCAATTCCATGTTATTTATTTATGAACATTATGTAATATTGATGCATTTGGTTTGACACATAAAACTACTTATGAATCAATTGATAGATTTGATATTGATGATAGAAATGGTTGATGTATGGAATACATGTATGACTCACTTAGTGATGGATTATCTAGTGCGTAACTTATCAGCATTATTTTGGTTCATATATAGCTCAAGTGGATATGATTATTTAAATGAATGACTTAGTGAGAATTCCCAGATTGACACATGTATACTAGACTTAATAATGTGATGATTATATTTCTTGTTGTTATATAAATGCATGAATGAGAGCTAACCCGCAGGGGGAATGAACTATATGATAGCTGAGATCTACTCTTCCATTGAGGGAAGGATGAGACATCTCATGAGGAAGGTATAATATACATTATTTTACTACATTTGGTATCTACTTGATATGCACTCTTATGACACGAGTAAAATGCAAATGACAGGTGGCAAGACGACCTGACTGGATTATTCGATGACAAGTCCAACCAGCTCTGTAGTGTGGTCTGTATTAGGGTATTGACCCTAGTTCTGAAGGAGGGGTGGAGACATTTCCCACCGTGTATCCTTCGAAACCTAGAATCGTGGGAGGGTAGTGGTGGACACGTTCCCCTAAACGTGTGATGATGATTGCCAGTTGCCTTTTGGGGAAGTTAGGTCGATGTATTCGACACTTCCACCATGTTAGTTTTATTAGTTGTTAGTATGGCCGTTACCAGTGATAAAGCAACAGAGGACGGATAGGGTGGGAACGGAAGGGTCAGGATGGATAGGAGGATATAGATCAATTGGAGACTCTTGATGGGAAGTAATGCCATTGTCTGACTTATGAAATTTTAATGTTATAACTCTCTCTGATTTGATATGCTTTCAAACTCCTTGTATCTTTTCATTCTAACTTCGGGACGAAGTTTTCTGAAGGAGGGGTGTATGTAATGCCCCACTTAAATCTTATCTTGCAAATTTTGTTAATGTTTACATTATCTTAAAATATTGAGAAATATTGGTCTAATATAAAATTCATGATTTCTATTATTCAAATTCCCAACTTACCTTCTCAAATTGAATCTTAGGTAGGATATGGTCTCCTTCCATTATTTCAAATAATATATATATTCATTTCGCATTCCCCAATGTACCCTCACATTTACTAGGGAGAAGACATGGTCCTCTCAATTTAATTACATCTCACATTCCCCAATGTACCCTCACACTTACTTGGGAGAAGACATGGTCCTCTCCAACTCATTATATATATATTTATCTCACATTCCCCAACGTACCCTCACACTTACTTGGGAGAAGACATAGTCCTCTCCATTTAATTATCAATATATATATACCCTCACACTTACTTGGGAGGTTCTGGATGGTGAGCCATTAAGCAAGATTGAAAAACTAGTTGTGCTGACAAGGGCCATTTCCCATCTTATCCAGTTGTGATCAAAGCCATACGCTTTTAGTACTTCCCTGATATAAGCCCAGCTTAGCTTATCATAAGCTTTTGTTATGTCAAGTTGTATGATCATACCTGCTTGCTTATTACTCTTGAGAGAATGAACCACCTTGTGTGCTTGAATGATGTTATTTAGAATTTGTCTTCCTTCCACATATCCAGTTTTCTCCAAAGTTGGAAGAAGTGGTTTGAGCTTGTTTGCAATTACTTTGAATATAATGTTGTACACCACATTGCATAAAGCTATGGGTCTGAATTTGTCTCATGTCATAGCTTTTTCCTGCTTTGGAATCAAAGTTATGAAAGAGGCATTAAGTTCCCTCAAAACATTTTTGGATTTCCTCGAGTCCACCACCACATCAAGGATATCTTGTTTGACTATTTCCCAGCATGCTTTGAAGAAGTCTATATTGAACCCATCCAGGCCTGGAGCTTTCCCAGTTTGCATCTCTTTAATGACTTCACTGATCTCCTCTTCAGTCACCGGCATGTTCAGATTATAATTATCTTCTCTAGTTACAATATTTGGAATGTACTTTGTGAAGTTGTTGATGAATTTTGATCTGTCTATGAGAGGTTCCTCTGTTATGCTTTGAAAATGTTGTACCAGAGTAGATTCTATTTCTTTGTGGGTGCTGAGCCAATTTCCTTGAGTATCTCTAAGTTTTGAAATCCTGTTATGAGCCCTTTGATCCACCGTTGAGTTATGAAAAAAATTTATATTTCTTTCCTCTTCCTTAAGCCATTGCACTCTTGATTTCTGTCTCCAGAAGATCTACTCTTATTGGCATCTATCCTCCCATTCATGTTGAAGAGAGTCAGCTTGTAATTTCCTGTCCTCGGTAAAGCCATCTGTTATGAGGATTTGGTTGATGCCTTGCAATTTCTGTTCCACTTCTTCTTTGGCTTTGAAAATGTTGCCAAACTCATTTTTGTTCCAATCTTTGAGCCTGCGTTTGATATGTTTTATTCTCTGTTGTAGAAGGAACATATTCATTCCCTGGACAGGTATATCTTCCACCCACCATCTTCTAGTATTGCTGATGAAGTCAAGGTGGGTGAGCCAAACATTTTCAAACCTGAAAGGTCTGTTTTTCGGAGTGCCTATAAAAGAGGCTTCCAGTTGGATAGGCTAGTGATCCAAGCCTCCAAAAGTGAGGATGAAGACAGACATGTCAAGGCCTGTGAGGATGAGGTCCTCAGAGATTATAAATCTGTCTAGTTTAGATGCTACTTGAGAGGCCCCTCCCCGCTTATTATTCCAGGTGAAGGTACCATTTTTAGTCTCTGTGTCCACTAGCTTCATGTTGTTTAGGAAGTTCTGGAAGGCAATAGAGTCTCTGCCTAGTGTTCTGGTCCCACCTTTTTTTTCGGAAAGAGATCTGATCATATTAAATTCCCCTCCCAGAATCCAGGGCATGATAGGATGTCTTTCTCTAAGCTCCTCCAGTGAAATAAGAAGCATGAGTTTGTCTTCCAATCTTTGAGGACCATAGACATTTGTGATCAAATAGAATTCCTTGTCACCCAAAGGTTAGATCACCATTGAAAGGTAGTTCCTGGATGCTTCAACATCTAGGATTTCTAGTTTCTGGGGATTCCAAAGTGTTAGAATCGCTCCTGTTGTGTTGTCGGCTTTAACTTCTAGATATTCATACTTGATTAGCCATTTGGTATGTATCTCTCTTATTTTTTTTATAGAGCATTTTGTTTCCTGGATAAATACAATATTAGGTTTTTCCTCTTTTATTCTATTGCTAAGATTCCTTTTTTTCCTTTTACTTCCTAGACCCCTAATATTCCGGGTTGTGAGTTTCATTAAGAAAGACTTTTAAATGAGTAACTAGTAAGATCTTTCATATTACCTGAGTTTATCATGAGTTTCCCACACTCTGTCAGCAGCTCATTCTGTCTTTTCCTTCCTCTTTTCCTGCCTAGGTTTTTGAATGGGTGTCCCTGTGTTACCTCCATCGTTTTCACCCCTCTGTTTTCCTGGCTATCGTGATTTCTTTTCACTCCAGGGCCCTTTGTTTGAGATCTCCATAGGAAGAGTTGTTGCACTTTGTCAAACTCCTTTTGTGGTAAAGAATCCACCCCTTGGTGGTTCCCTGCTCCAAGAACTTTTCTAGATCAAGATTCTCCCTTTCAAGAATTTCCTGTAGATCATGGTCCTGCGTTCCAACCTCGTTTGGGGTCATCTCATTGTCCTTGTCAAGTTCCATGGTGCTTGGTAGATCCTCCTTTAGTTTGTTGTTTGCAGTTATTTCCTCCATGTTGTCATCTTTTTCCTTCTCTACAGGATTATTCTCCAATACCTGGTTATCTTTGCCTGTGTTGATTTTATTACTATTCTCCATTTTGTTTAATAGGCAGTCTCTAAAGAGGTGCCCATGCTCATGACATCTGCGACATTTGAATGGGCATGTTCATAGTCCACCGCCTACACCGATTCTTCATCATAAACTTCTAGAATGGCTTCATCTGGAAGTGCTCCTGATAGGTCCACCTCTACGCATATATGGGCAAAGGAGGTGTATTTTCCTCGCAGAGTCGCATCTAATATTTTTATAAAATGACATAATTTATTGCCTATTGCTTTTAAGGATTCTGGTAGCCAATAATCTAGAGCTAGGGAGTAGAGTCTTATCCATACTGGTACTGAAATGAATGTCTCTCTTTCTGGGACTAAATTCATCATCCATGGTCGCATGTAGAGGCCTGCAGCTGCATAGAGATACAGTCCTCCCTCAAACACTCTGTCTTTGTCCTCTAGGTTTGTGAAGACCACTGTGAAGAAACCCTTGGATCCAAGATGAAGGTTTATTTCCCCCTTTGGTTTCCAATGGTTTTTTACCCAGGTATACAGAGTCTTCTTGATTGGCCATATCCCCATAAATTTGCATATTACTGCATAGGTCGCCATATGATCCCTGTGCACTTGTAGCACTGGATCACTTAAAACAACTTGGGGTGTTATGGTTGACCTAAGTTTACAAAATCCTGCGATATTCTTGCGCTCAATTCTATGGCTGCCTTCCCCTACTTTCTTATCTCTTTTGACCTCGTCATGATTTTCTTCTTGTTCATGAGCTCTACTGTTTTTTGGTTTTCCTGTGTTGATATCTGTAGTTTCAACCTCCATTGGCTTCTTGAAGCGGTTTGACACAACTTCCCTACTGCTATTCATTACTACTTGACTATAGAAAAGAGTGGAACTCCCCCTCCTCGCCCCTCCATAATAACTGGCACTACTACCCGTTGCAAACCCTCACTCCCTCGCTCCGCTCTCCCCCCTCTCCATATCCAATTACTCACTTCATTCCCTTTATTCTAAATTATTATATTTCCATATTTCCTTAAAATCTCCCGATACCCATTCCCATGCCATTAAAAAAACAAACGATTGTTTATTTAAACATATTATTTCTTTGCAATAAAGTAAGTGAAGTTACTCAAATAGCATAAATATGTTTTTCCACATACTATTGCTGGAAATAATTATTGTTTTTGTCAAAACCATATTAAACAAGGATCTGCATTGCAGATGGTATAGCTGTCGAATAATGATTAAATAGATAAGAAATGAGGTGTATAACAGTTTTGGGGATTTTGTGTTTCTGCAATGTTATAGAATTGGTCAAATTATTTAATTTGATTGATTTTATTGGGAAAAAATGATAAAATTTACTTTGATTTAGTGAAATGTTAAGTTATAGTACAGGAAAATAAAGTCAAAATAGAAAGAAAATGAAACCTTTTCCATTCAGAAACCTAACTCTATGATCACCTAGCCACCGGGGACAATAGTTTTTGTTCAGTTTCCATTATCTCATAGTTTTTGTTCCTTTTTCATTGTCTTATGTACCACATATATAGACATGCTCACACGGAGGCAGTAATGGAGACAATAATGCATTAAGCGAAAAGAAATATATGGAAAATATTATTATTAAACATGTTTATATATAAAATAAAATTTAATAATTTTAGTTTAATTTATTAATAATAATTATTAGGTGGATGGTTGGAATTTAATTTTCAAGGAATATTTAATTATATTTATAAGTAGTATACACAAATGAAAGTGAAAATTATTTCTAAAGTAGTTATACTAGTTTTCCCTCTTATTAAATTGATTATTTAAAAAAATATATGAGTTAGTTATGGTTTTTTGGGCATGTGATATGGCAAGTCATGCTATATCATAACAAAATATATTTATGGATTAAGATTCTCCATAGTAAAGTGGGTAAATTCTTTGTATTTAAGAATCTTGTTTCATGTTTTTTAAATATATATATATGGTATATTAAAAAAAATATAATTATAAAAAACAGTGATAATTTTAAATAAAATTATTATTTAATTAATTCTTATTAAATTTTAGCAAATGTATTATAAAATATGTATTTTGATGTTTATTATGAATTAATGCTTATAAAAGTTCACCACCAATTTAATTTATAACCATAATTATGTTAGTTGATAATATATTTAAAAATAAACAATAACTAATTGATGATATACTTCAAAAAATAAGACAATAATCTTAACGGCCATGATATAAAAATAAAAATAAAATATTCCAAATTCAAAAAGTTATTAAATTATCCAATGTTTACTTTCTTTTTATAATTGACACATGAACACATTTATTTTACTAAAGAGTTTCTGTTAACTCCTCAGTACTCCCAGAACCTCTTACAGAACAAAACATTGCCCCTGGAAAACAAAAATAGCACACTTTTTTTGGAAAAAAATACAGTACTGAGAAAGATTTTGAATAAATTAACACAACATTCGTAAAATTACCTTTATAAACAAAATCGTCAAGATATCCATATAAATTCACAGAATTGGATTCAACCATTGAAAATTAAGTGTACATCTACTTATATGTAATCCACTCAAACAAACACCGTCTTGTGATTGTTCTCTTTTGTAAAGATTTATAAATTCAGGAAATCCTTCTAAAATTTAAAATATTTTATTTTATGGAAATAAGTTCAGACTTTTCTGTTGATCTGTGCTCTTTTGAGGCACATGTTGTAAACTTATTATTTGATATGGTAATGGATATAATATTTTCTGATAAATGATCATGCACAAATAAATTACAGTTTCTTGGTACTCTAGCTGGTTAGAATATTTGGATTTTTCTCTGGAGAATTAGCTTTAATTCTATGTAACTGAATTTTATTTTTTGATATCAAAGGGTTACTAAGTAACTCATGAGGTGTAGACTAATGGGTTTGTGTAGGATCAATTGAATTTTATTTTTTGATGTTAAAGGGTTACTAAGTAACTCATGAGGTGTAGACCAATGGGTTTGTGTAGGATTTAGTTTCCAGGTCATAGTTTCAAATCGCATGGGGAAGGTTTGAGGATGAGAGCTACTTTTTGGGAATTAAACTATCCCAAAGGGCATCCAAGCTTCGCACATCTAGGTTATAGCATCCCACTAGTAGGTAGATTGTTTTTCCATCCAATATTGGGACTAGCTTCAGTGTCAGCCTCGTAAGTCATCCCACTAGTAGGTAGATTGTTTTTCTATCCAATATTGGGATTGGCCTCGGCCTTAGCCTTGCAAGTCGTGGGGAAGGGTTGAGGATGAAAGCCACCTTTGGAGAAGTAAACTATCCCAAAGGGCATCCAAGCTCGACCAAGCTTCGCACATTCCAGTTATAATATCCCAACGGTAAGTAGATTGCTTTTCCATCCAATATTAGGACTGGCCTCAGCCTCGCAAGTCCCAGTGATAGTATCCTATTGGTAAGTAGATTATTCCTTCATCCAACATTGTGTCTGACCTCCGCTTAGAATCAACCTAATTTTGAAAAATAAAAATAAAAACTAAATCCAGCTATTATGAATTACTCATTAGAGCAGGTACCTTTGTATCCCAAGTTACCATGAATGACCTAACGAAAATATTTAAAGGAATCAAGAAAAAAAGGCTCAAAGTTTCCCTCAGTGAGATCCCAAGTCCTATGGATAATGGCGCGGGGATCATTAACAGATCATTAGGTTTTCCTACTATAATGGAATTTGCAATGGGATTTGCTTCATATGTTCCTTGATAGTCATTGGAGTTGAAAAAGTTCAAAGGTCAATTCATCCCTGAGACTAAGAAGGTTGGTTTTGGAGCAAAAATGGGGTTTTTGTTGTGCTCCCTGTTAATGACAGTGTTGATCCAACGCTCCCGTGTGTTTCGTGGCATGTGTTAGATGTCTCTGTTTACTAACACCTGCAGATTTTGGTGTAACGACAATCGTAACTCCAACAGTGTCAAGCTTCAAAACCTCATTCATTGTCACACAGACACACACCAGCCTAGATAGAAGGTATCTCATTCATTCACAGAGAAACTGGTTAGAACTTGAGCACGATGATTTTAGCGACACGCCTGGGATAGGCATACACAAGCTTATAAAGGTGAACACGGACCACCTCCTCATAGTAACATTGAAATACCCATTTTTATTTGTATTTTTCTCTTACCTATAGCCATTGATAGTAAGCGTTCAACGATAATTTCTTTCTATTTTCCCTCCCAAGATGAAAAATCTCCCACCGGAAAGAGAATTTTAGGGTAGTCATAAAGAGAAAATGGTAGCCACTAGAAAGAGCACAAGGCAGGGACATGAGCTTCTAAACAATTGCTTAATGCTACCATCACATCCATTAATTAACCTTTTAATTAATACACTCGCAGGCTTGCAAAGCAACTACGGACTTCATAGTGTTTTATGCCATGCAATCATTTTCACGAGAATTCATGAACTAATGGCAGTGGAAAACCTTTTAGTTTAGTACTTGCTTAAAGTCCATGTTGTTTTATTTGTCTATCTATAATGGTACATTTCATCTATCTATATTGGTTTCATTCACTAGTCCACTCTTTAAATATATATTAAAAAATAAAATTAATATTTAAATAATTTGTATATATAATTGGTATGATTTTATTTATTTATACTAGTTAAATTCTCTAGTCAATATTCTTATTAAAATATTATTAATAAATTATATATATATATATATATAAATAATTTTATGTTAATTTTAAAGACATTAATTTTATAATTAAAAAATTGTTTACGTATTAAACATTACACACTAGTTTAAACACTTCACTGGAAAGAAGACATGTATTATTGGAAAAAAAAGCCTTTTGTGGTTCGTTTCATTGCCATATGTCACGATAACTAAGAGAAGTCAAGTCTTTGTCATGCTTCCTCCAAATATGGATGCTTTCCAAAAGTCATAACAAGTCCATTGTTAGACAACAATGTTGAGTTTTGCTTCTACTCTTCAATTGAATTTATGATTGTTCACTTTGCCAATACTTTAATTCCTTTCCTTTAGGAAAGAACTTTGAGTGAATAGGAGGTTCCCTTATAACTAAAAGAAGGTTGAGTGAATAGGAGGCTTCATTATAACTATAGATCATTGAGAACTATTAAGGTATCTAATATCTTAAAGATACTGAAATATTAGTGAATTGTAAAGAATTAAATAAGTTTAGTGACAATAATATAATGCTCGTTAACACGTGCAATTTTGTTTGTCTTTGCCACTACTTAAAGGTTTTGTTTGTGTGGAGCATTTCTAGTAACACTTGTTCAAAACATAACAGTGTTTCAATCCCCTAAGGATGGTACTTAGAAGTGAGCATCCCCCTTTGCCTTGATATGATGCTAGCCCACACGAAAAAGGGTTACAACTCCCACTATACTTGGCACATTACATGTGCTCTTGTCACTTCATTGATCATGGCACGAAGTCAGCATAAGGTTAAACGTCATTTGAATATTGTACGCAACAAAGGGAGGTACAAGAATACTCAAAAGGAGAATTCTATTAGATTGGAAAAGCTGTAGGGAAAAAATGATAGTACAGACTGCAAGCTTACCATTTTATCTAGAGCATCAACTAACATTTCCTTCTCCTCGGATGAGGATAATGACCATCCAACACAGATGCTTGGAGATTCTACCCAATAGTTGTTATGACTCACTCGTTTTTTGTTTATAGCACTAGTAGGCATTTTTGTCTTCTCATGGTGATATATGTCAAGATATAGCACATCCAACCTATTTTTATAAGTTTCCATTTACAACATGATCTAGTTAGATGAGGTCTTATCAACCTCAAGAATTTGAAATTATTTTACTAGTTTGATTTCCCTTCAAGCAAACCAGTAGCAAAATTTTTCTGTCTATGTAATCCTCATTTGACATAATGCAAGGTGCCTAACTTATAAAAAAAAAAAATAGCAATGCTTCAATAGAAGACAGGTTTGCAAATTAGAGAGCTTCAAATGAGAAAAGGTAGTCCAAACAAAATGATCATTTCACAATACTTCATAATTCTCTTCAATAAAAGGCAAATTTGAAAATTAGGAAGCTTCAAACGAGAAAAGGTAGTCCAAACAAAATGCTCATTGATATTTCATAATTATTTTTCCAAAAACTAGGTTTTACCTATTTTATGGCATAATTACACTAATGGTGTTTCCTCTACCGAGTTGGGTTCGGCAAAAATTGTTCATCCCAGCCAATCTCAGCTCTCCATTTTCATCCTCCTTTGTCGAGTAACAATATGACATGTGGAAAGGGTTTTGCATGAGTCATTATAGAGTTGGGTTGGGAAAAATCAACCAATATTTACCTTGTGACATGCATAATCAATATTGGCTATGTGCCACTCTAAACACAGAGCGAGAGAGGATACTCTGAACTGAGGGCAGGAGACAAGTCTGGCTTAGGGATTGCACATCCATGATGATGTTGATGGTTTTCATGGCCAATCGGAGCCTCTAGAGTTAGCAAGGCTTCCTTTTGAGAAATTGCTTCAACAGGGAAGTTGTTACTCATTTGCTCAAGCTAACGATGACACAGTCTTGTAACTAACGAGAACAGTCTAATCAAATACGTCAACAAAATACCCAGCACACCATCATAATCAGATTTATTTTGCCAATGCTTCCTATATTCAATGAAGTTTTAGCAAACAACAATGGTGCCAAATTTGTGGATGTTACAATCAAAATAGGAAGCAAAATATCAATAAACATTTTATCTATCATAATTAAACAAATATACTTGAATGCATCAATTTAGAAAATCCCATACCGCTGAAATTTTGGTCATCGGAGAAAAATGAGAAATTTGAGTATCGCATAAAACATCCCACTTCGAGATCTTGGCCTTTAACCATTGGAGGAGATTTTGTTGGAAAAATTCAAAGTGGCACCTTATTATATCAAATTTCTTTAACCTTAATATTTAATTGTGAACTTAGTTAATCTTCTTCTATTCTTTAGTTAAATATTTTCATCAAACAAATATCAATAATGAAATAGTAACAATAAAGGAAATAGAAATTAGGTTCTCAGCCAGGGTAAAACCCCTCAAAGGGGAAAACTCGGTGAACTCTTATCTTCTTATATAATATGCTTCTAATGAGACAACAAAGACCCAATCCTAGACCGAGTCCTTCCCCAAATACCAAGTCAACCCTTTCAACAAGTCCTTCCTTGATTTTGCACAAACCATCTTCAACTTGTAACTTTGAATTGCCAGCTTCAAAACTCCTTCTTCGACTTGCAACTTCAACCCTGGAAACTGCTTCAGAAACCCTAATCCAACCTCTGCTTGAGACCTTCCCCGAGCAAGACATATCCAACCAAGGTTAATGAGGTTACTATAGGATACTTCTTTCTTGAAACAACAATAGATTGTACTTCATCCTACTGCAACTCAGGTCTGCAATTTCAGCCTCTTATGTAGCTGCAGAAACCCTAGACTTTGACATGTGTGGAAGATAGATAGTCCCAAAACAATTTTTTCATCCTTCTTTTCTATTTTAGACCTTCGCTCTTCTTTTCCTCTTGCTTTCCAACCATAGATTGAACTTTTTCTTAAGATTGAACTTCTTAATGTTGGAAAATTCAAGGTGGCAGCTTATTATACAATTTTCCTTAACATTATTACTTGTTTATGAACTTCATTATTCTTCTTAAGTTCTTTATTTAGATATTTTCATCAAACAAATATCAAGAACAGAAACAGCAACAATGGAGGACACAAAAATTAGCCTCTCAACCAGGGCAAAATCCCTCCAAGGGGAAACCTAGTAAACTCTTCTTTTATTATAGAATTTTCTTCTAATGAGACAACAAAGACCCAATCCTATACCAAGTCCTTTTCCAAGTACCAAGTTAGCCCTTATGACAAGTATTTCCTTGATTTAGCACCAACTAGCTTCAAACTACAACTTCGACCTCCTAGCTTCAATACTGCTTCTTCGACTTGCAAATTCGGCCCTTGAAGTTGTTGTAGAAACGCTAATCCAACGTCCTTTGGAGACCTTCCTTGAGAAAGACAACTCCAAACAAGTTCAATGAGGTCACTATAGGGTAATTCTTCCTTCTAGCAACAAGAGATTGCACTTCATCCTCCTGCAACTTGGATTTGCAATTTGGGCCTCTTTTGTAGCTTCCAAAACCATAATTTTCACGCATGTGAGAAAGAGAGAGAGAGCCCAAAAACATATTTTTCCTTGTCTTCTTAGATTCATTTTGTCTTCTAGACCTTCGTTCCTTCTTCCTTTTCTCTTCTTGCCCTAGATCAACATTTTTCTCTTGAGATCGAAATTCTTGGTGAGTGAGTCATTTCCAAGGGGTCAAATTCCCTCCTTTAGGCCAACTTGAAGATGCCAAGGTCGACTTGTAATTTTGGAGTTTCTTAGACTTTTTGGACTCAAAAATAATTATTTTTCTGATTATGTTTTTCCCTAAAGGGTGTTATAAACATGATATTGACTCTTTTGACTCATGACAATAAATCCTAAGACCTAACAAACTGTAGAAGCATGAGGAACATGCTTTTACCTATAAGACCATCAATAATAAGCATGAAACCCATGCTTTAGTAAAAATAACTTTTTATTTTCTTCTTTTGTTTGTTACATAGGATATATATTGAAATGAGTACAACAATTATGAAGACCGAAACTAGTTACATGTTTCAACACTCCCTCTTAACTAGGGAGGTATTCATAATTGTACAACCAATACAACATCATTCTCAAATGGAAGAGTTCTCATAAGAAGATTTGGATTGATAATCCAACTATAAGCATCAATAATATAACTAGCATTGTCACTAAGACCTAACTTGACAAGCTCAACTTTATTTGAGAGCATTATGTTAGGAGGCTTTATGTGTGATGTTGCACTACCTCTACAAGGCACATACCCCATTTCAATGTTCACAAGGTATGTCCTTTTAGGACTATTCTTATCTTGTATCTCCAATCTTGAGTCCTCAAAGAATATTAGTCCACTTCGACCACTCTTCTCTTAGATACATGTCCTATCCTCAAAGAATGTCGGTACCTTTCTGTTATAGACATATTTGGGCACTGCAACCTCAATCATATATGTCCATAAACCAAGGGCTTCTGAGTCCCTAAAAGAGTTGTTTCATGCCCTAAAGGAACAAGGTCAGCTGATTACATCATCTCCTAGAAGTTCTCCACAGAAAACTGGTCAAAACTGGACCATACAGACTGCTCAGTGCAAAAAGTACGATGCATACTAAAAATACCTTCTGTACGGTGCGATGGGCGAGAGTAGACAAATGGCAGAGACAATTTGCAAGGTGGATGATCAGGGAATCTTCCAGAAACTTCTATTGTGACACTTGCCTCTCTGAATTTTCCCAGGGATGAGTAAGAGATCATCAATCTCTAAGTGGAATCAAGAACTATTAGAGAGAAGACACTAATCAAAATCCCAGAAGCTGACTCACCCCCTTGCAATCATCTATATATGGATCCCTCATCCCAGGGATCCAGAGGCTGGAATCTTGTATCTTGTAAGGAAGTGCTGTTAGTTTCTTGGTGGAATATCATAGTGTTGGGTGATCTAAGCTTTTCATGAGGTGAAGAAGGGCTTTCATGCTAGGAGGATGACGTTGGGTCAGAGAAATGGGTTGTAATCCTCTCTTCTAATCTCTATATCAATAAAGTTATTCAAGTTTTCCTCCACATTCTTGTATATCTGCTAATATATGCATTTGTTTGGTCAATATATATCTAGTCCTATATTTCTTATGATTGTAGATCTCTACACTTTGAAGGTATTATGCTGCTTTGATTTTACAGGTACTCTTTGAAGTGGAGTGGTCAAGGGAGGAGCGGCAAAGATCTGTCAAAAGGGGAGAAGGAACAAGCAGAGAACCAAGCGAAATATTGAGGTTGGTATTCTTTGCTCCTCTCCTATCTACTTCTCATAAAGGAAAACAAAAGTAAATTTAATCTGTTTGTTTCTAAGATAGCTACCCATCTTAGTGGGACTAGCAGCTTTTCATAGACACTAGATTTCCTGATAACACTTTCTTTTCTTAGATTCTATATCCTAAATAAAACCATAAATGATTATCCAATCCTCCATAATTCTATTTTCATCACCCGAAGAAGAGAATGCACATGTGATGTCCAACATCACTCCCTCTCAACTAGAGGGGATATCCCTATTCTCTTTCTAATCAAAGAATAGATCCTTTCTCCCATTCAAGGATACTTCTTTACCCCTTCTCAAATCTAGAGGATATTCTTGAATTCCTTTCTAACTCGGAAGTCATATCCAAAAGATTTATAGCTTGTCCTTATAAGAGTATTAGCTACCAGTTCTTTGTAGTTTCCTGGATCCCTCTTTTCTTTGAATCTCATCATATAGAGCTTGCTTCCTTTCAAGGTATCATGGATACATATTCACTCTTCAATCTTGTGATAGGATCTAGGTCATTATTCATCACATTCATCTTTGACATCTTAGATTAAGGCATTACATTGATCCTTTCCAAACCTCAAGTTGATCATAGCTTCCTCGTGAAAGTGATTTCCTTTGACCTTCAGTTTATCTTCTCACACTACTACCTTTGATCCCAAGATAGGAATATCTTGACTTCACAATTTCCAGGCATTTATCTTCCCTCAATATTCTTCATACATTTCTATCCATACAATTCAACTTTGCCTCAATTGTCATCATGTATTCCTGCGATATTCTTCTAGGTAGAAAAAATAATATGCTAACCAAAAAACCAACAAAAAGTAAGAATTTCCTCATTCAAATGATCTTCTCGACCAATAAACACCCTCATGGTTTAATCTCCATATGAATCTTCCTTCACGCAACAAAGTTCCCAAGTATTGAACTTGATTACCAAGTTACAACTTTTGCTTCCAAATATTATAATGAATGTTAATCATTATTTTACATATACTCTAGAGAAATTCATAATTCTTTATTCATCCTTGAGTAAGCCAAATGGTTTTCTTTTAAAACTTCACATAATCATACAAAGCATGTGACAAGATTCTTCCCACATGAATCTTATCCAAGGGTCACTTTCAATGTGTATTCTTATGCTTCTTATTTCATCATCATATATATATGACACTGAGCCTGCAAACTAACCCATTTCATTTCTTCATCCCTTTACAAGTATTGTTTGAATATATACTAACCTTGTCATAATGCTTCTACCAAGAACCTCCAAAATGATGGTTCTTACAGGATCATGATGATCGACTTTAGAAATATGACTACCTCTAACGTAATGTTAGATAATTCTCGGATGAAAAATATTTAAAATGGTCTATCTATATTCTTAAAGACTAGATGATTACTGCAAAGAAACTTAACCAAGTAGACTCTACATATGCTACTACCACATGCTTCTCTCTATGATGTTATGCAAAATAAAGACTCTTCTAAGGTAAACAATAATGTATATTGTCCTCAAGGAAAGACCAACTTTACAAGGAACCTGTCAAACAAGATTTCTTCTTTAATAGTAGATATCTTTCACACCTTCTTTCTTCGGCTTCTTCTAAGGTTCTCCCATTTCTTCAACTATGTGATCCTCACTTCATTCCTTTCTCTCGTTGTTTTCTTGACTTAGATAGTCCCGCTTATAGTGTCCCTATTCATTGTACTTAAAGCATTAAACCTTGGACATATATTTCCTCTTGGACTTACCGAACTTTCCTTTCTTTAGCTTATTGACTTGAGCTAGAAAGGCTTGAGACTACTCATATGATCCAATGTCATCTTTTACCTTGATCCTTGATTCTTCCAAAATACATTGTCCCCAAAACTCATCAAACACATTTGAATATTTCTTAGAGTATATAGTTGTTGCAAAGTTGCTCCATTCTAGTGGCAATGCATTTAATACACATGTGGTCATTTTTGAATCATAAATGGTCTCTCCAAGCCCCTACAAGTGATCTCTTAATTAATATAACTTCATTAGAAAGGATGTCATTTCCTCATCCTTTTATTTCTTCCTCTTGTATAGTTTATTCCACAAAGACATCTTATGATAGATGTACTTACAGAGTACAAGTTTACTAGCTTGTCATACATAGCCATGGAAGTTTTCAGATTTGCAAAAAAATGGAATAAGAGGGTCCTTGATTGATTCAACTATGATCATTTTTTCCCTTACTTCCCCTTCTTGTACTTTGCTAGTTATTGAGTCTTGTGTTTGCTAGGTTTAGTGATTTCCCCAGTTACATATTCCATTACCTCATGCTCTATTAGTGTCAGGTGACAGGTCAATCCTTTTCTTCCATACTAGGATGCTCCAACGAGCTTATTGATCTCCTTATAGAAATAACCCATATGACTAGTAGATTCATACATAGAGTAATAATATGATGCTTACATGATAACCAACATTCTCTTCTTCCTTGATGATGTCTTCAACCTTTCTTGATGCCTTCAAGACTTTTGAAGAAAATTCAATAATTCCTTGAAAGATGTTCCCTAGGATTCCCCCAACAACATATTTCAAGAGTGATGAATGATACCGAGACCCTTTATTATGCTTCCTTAAATGATTCACTTCAAATCTCCTTCAAGAAACAACATTTCCCGTAGTCTTCCTCTCAAGCCTTCCCTTGATGTAGTCTTGATCTTCTTTAATGTAGAAACCTTCCTCTCAAATAAATAATTCTTCTACTTATTTTGTTTCATAAATTATTCCCCTTTCTTTGTGTCCACAAGACGATCCTTCCAACTACCTTCTTATTCACCTCAACTCTAATACTATATTGGAAAATTCAAGGTGGCAACTTATTATACAATTTTCCTTAATCTTAATACTTGTTAGTGAACTTTATTATTTATTACTAAGTTCTTTATTTAGATATTTTCACCAAACAATTATCAAGAAGAAAAACAACAACAACAGAGAACACATAAATTAGGCTCTCATTCAAGGAAAAACCCCTCCAAGGGGAAAACTTGGTAAACTCTTCTTCTCTTATAGAATATGCTTCCAATGAGACAACAAAAACTCAATCCTATACCAAGTCCTTTTCTAAGTACCAATTCATCCCTTCTGACAAGTATTTCCTTGATTTAGCACCAAACAACTTCAAACCACAACTTCGACTTCCCATTTTCAACATTGCTTCTTCAACTTGCAACTTCGACCCTTGAAGCTACTATAGAAACCATAATCCAACCTCCTCTTGAGACATTCCTTGAACAATGCAACTCCAACCATGGTCAATGAGGTCATTATAGGGTAATTCTTCCTTCTAGCAACAAGAGACTACACTCCCTCCTATTGCAACTTGGATCTGCCTAGGTTTTCGCATGTGTGAGAGAGAGAGCCAAAAAACATAATTTTCCTTGTCTTCTTGGATCCCTTTTATCTTCTAGACCTTCACTAATTCTTCCTTGTCTCGTATTACCCTAAATCAAACTTTTTCTCTTGAGATCGAACTTCTTGGTGAGTGAGTGTTAAATGAGGTCGAACTGCTTCTTTATGTAGCCTTTCCAAGGAGTGGAATTCCATCCTTTAGACCAACTTGAAGCTACCAAGGTCAACTTGTAGATTTGGAGTTTCTCAAACTTTCTAGACCCAAAAATAGTTATTTTTCCAATTACATTTTGCCTGGAAGGGTCTTATAAACATGATGTTGACTCCTTTTACTCATGACAATAAATCCTAAGACCTAACAAACCATAGAAGCATGAAGAACATGGTTTTACCTAGAAGACTATCCATAAGAAGCACGAAACTCATGCTTTAATAATAATTAATTTTTATTTTCTTCTTTTATTTGTTACATAGGATATATATTGAAATGTGTATACTAATTATGAAGACCGAAACTAGTTACATTTTTCAACACTTGAGTAAGTGTATGTCAAATGGAATCAAACTGCTCCTTTATATAGCCTTTCCAATGGGTCAAATTCCCTCCTTTAGGTCGACTTGTAGTTGACAAGGCCAAATTGTACTTTTGGTGTTTCCGAGGCTTTCTAGACTCGCAATAAATTCTTTTTCCAATCACTTTTTACCCATAAGGGTCTTACAAACATGATGTTGATTCCTTAGACTCATGACAATAAATCCTAAGACCTAACAAACTCTATAAGCATGAAGAACATGTTTTTACCTAGAAGACCATCAATAAGAAGAATGAAACTCATGTTTTAATAATAATATTTTTTATTTTCTTCTTTTGTTTGTTACATAGGATACATATTGAAATGAGTACAACGATTATGAAGATTGAAACTAGTTACATTTTCAACACTCCCTCTTAACTAGGGAGGTATTCATAATTGTTCAATCACTACAACATCTTTCTCAAATGGAAGAGTTCTCATAAGAAGAGTTGGATTGATAAGCCAAATGGTCACTAAGGTCTAACTTCACAAGCTCAAATTTAATCGAGAGCATTATGTTGGGAGGATTTACATGTCATACTGCACTACATATACAAGGCACATACTCCATCCAAACGTTCACAAGGTATGTCCTTTTAGGACTATTCTTATCTTGGATCTCTAATCTCGAGTCCTCAAAGAATATTAGTCCTCTTCAACCACACTTATCTTGGATACATGTCCCATCATAAAAGCGTGTCAATCCCTTTCCTTTGTTGGATCCTTTATCCTTAAGGAAACCAGATGTTTATCCAATCCTCCACCATTATCTCTCAATTACTTGAAGAAGAGAATTCACATGGGATGTCCAACATCACTCCCTCTCAACCACAGAGGATATCCCTACTGATTAACTTAAGAATAGAACCTTGCTCTTACTCAAGGAGACTTCTTTTACTCCCTCTCAAAACTAGAGGAGATTTAGACTTCATTTTATTTCAGAAGTCAACACCACAAGTCTTATAGATTGTCCTTGTAAGAGTACCAAGTAATTGTTCTTTATAGCTGCATGGTTCCTTATTTCCTTCGCATCACATATTTATTCTTCTTACTTATCAAATACATATTTATTTGAGAGCATTAGGCTTCTCCATGAAAGTGATATTTCTTTTTACCTTCAGGTTATCTTCTCACACGATCACCTTTCAATACCAAGCTGATCATATCTTCACTTCACGGTTTCCATGTATTATTGAGCTTCTCGTAAAATACTTCATACATTCCATTTATATAGTTGAACTTGTCTCAATTGTTACCATGTATACCTACAACATCCTTCTAGGTAGCAAAATAATATGTTAACTAGATAACCAACAATAATTAAAATAAGACTTACCTCATCATGACCTTCTTGTTCCATCAACATCCTCATGGTCCATCTCCATATGAATCTTACTTCATGCATTAGATTGTCCAAGGATCTAACTTTATTATTAAGTTAAAAAAATTTCTTTCGGAGATTATACTTGGATTTTTAATCATTATTTTCCATATTCTAGAGAAATTCTTAATATTTTATACATCCTTAAGTCAAATTTTCCCTTTTAAACATCATACAATCATATGAAGCATGTTACAATATTATATTCACATGAATATTATCTAAGAGCCACTTTCAATGTGCATTCATATGCTTATTATTCCATCATCTAACTATATGTCTCATAATGAGCCTGCATTTTGACCCATTGTATTCATTCATTCCTTTACTAGTATTACATGGAATGTATACTAATTTTTTCATAGTTATTCTCTCAAGAAACTTCCATAATGATGTCTCTTCTAGGATCATAATGGTCCATCTAAGCAAGATCACTGCCTCAAACATAATGTTAGATAATTCCTTAATGATCAATATGAAAAATGGTCTATATACATATTCTTAAAGAGGATCACTTCTACAAAGAAACTTAACCAAGTAGACTCTATATATGCTACTATCATATGCTTCTCTCTATGATGTTATGCAAAATAAATACTTTTCTAAAGTAAACAGTAATGCATGTTATCCTAAAGGAAAACAAAATTTTACCAAGGACTTGACAAACAAGATGCCTTATTTAATAGTAAAGATATTTCACTTCTTCTTTCTTCAGCTTCTTCTCATGTTCACTTGTTTCCTCGGCTATGTGAGCCTCACTTCTCTCCTTTCTCTTGTTGTTTCATAGGCTAGGATAGTCCCTCTTATAATCTCCATACTCACTGCACTTGAAGCATTGAACCTTGGACATATCTTTCTTCTTGTACTTTCCAAACTTCCCCTTCTTCATCTCCTTGATTTGAGCTAGATAGGCTTGAGAATATTCATCTGATCCAATGTCATCTTACACCTTCATATTAGATTCTTCGAAATTCATTGTGCCCACAAATCATCAAATGGAGTTGAATCTTTCTTAGAGTAGATGTTGGTTAAAAAATTTCTCCATTCCAGTGGCAATGCATTTAGTACATAGGTGGTCATTTCCAAGTTATAAATAGTCTCCCCTATCCCTTGCAAGTGATCTCTTAATTGAGAGATATTCATTAGAAAGGATGTCATATCCTCATCGTTTGACTTCTTCATTTTTATAGCTTATTCAACAAAGGCATCTTTTGTCCTGATGTACTTACAGAGTACAACTTCATTAGCTCATCATACATAGCCTTGGAAGTTTACAAATTTGAAAAAAATGGACCAAGAGGATCCTTTATAGATTCAACTATTATCCTTTGAGCCCTTACTTCCCCTTTCTTGTACTTTTCTAGTTCTTAAGTGTTGTCTTTGTTTGGTTCACTAATTTCACATATAATATAACCCATTACTTCATGTTCTATGAGTGCTAGTTCAATCCTTTTCTTCCATGCTATGTAGTTTGATGTTCCAACGAGCTTATTGCTCTCCTTGAAGAAAGAACACATATGGCCAATAGATTCAGACATAGAGTAATAACATGATACTTACTTGATAACCAAGATTCTCCTCTTCTTTGATGATGTCTTCAACCTTTCTTGATGCCCTCAATAGCTTTGAAGAATCTTCAACAATTTCCTTGAAATATGTTTCCTAGGATTCCTCCAACAACAACTTCCAAGATCTTTTGATGCTTCCTACAAAGATGCCTTTCAATGAGCCTTTATATATATCTCCTTTCAAGAGACAACCTTTCTTGTAGCCTCCCTCTCAAGACTTCTTTTGATGAGAGATTGATGTAGTCTTGATCTCCTTCAATCTAGGTGTTAACACCCAGCTTGTTCCCTATGACTCCCAAGGGAATACGGCCGGGGTAACCACTAACCAAGCTTTGGATTATAGATCCTAGCCTATCTATAATCAGAGAGGGCTCTCTCTTTAAGTTTTGGCTCTGTTTTGTGAAGATTTTAGGCTAGTTATAAGTTTCAGTTTTTTGTTTCAAACTTTGGTTGTGAACTGTTGTTGTGAGAAGGGCATGAAATGTGTGAAAGATTGCTAATCCATTGGGCACGTGGAGTCAGAAATCTGAGACAGTCCTGGTGCCTGTGATGGAGAAAGTTTTACTGCAAGGCTAGATGGCTATTCTTAATATAAATTTCTGATTAGTGAGTGAAACAATGGGGAATGGAATTACCGACAGTGTGATAACAATTTGAACAACAATTTCTACTTAGTAGCGTACATGAATTACTAAATAGTAACTGGGAAATATTCAGGGCTTATTTGAGCAGTTAAGAATTCCAATTTAAACAACTGAAAGTTATATAAAACATTTATAGTGAAGATAGATTGAGATCAGGGTGTCTCCATGGATAAAGCCTGAGCTATTATTTTTCTTTCTTCCTAGTATTTAGAACAACATATGGGAGATGTGAGCTTAAACAAATAACAAAACATTAACAGAGATAGAGAACACTTATTATATTAAGCCATAGCACTAGAATCCTGTAGCATTCAATGGTTCCAACACAACATGCATCAGCAAAACCCAATTCCTATAAACTCCAAGCTTTATTTATATCATCCTTTCAGAAATTACAGCTGAGTTCTCCTTTCTTCATAAGAGAACAACAAAATCCCCAACCCCTTGAAAGTTTATGCGAGGGGGAATATATACAATAGGTTTTACAAAATATCTGAATGCTGAGTCATTTGATAGATTAAATACGCTCACCAACTTTACAAAATAGCAGATAAGGAAGTTACTGCTACCCTAAATGCAAGATAGATAGTCTTTAATTCTGTCAAAACTCTTCTTGGCCTTTGGAGGACACTTAGTCGGTTGAGCGTTCTGCTTTAATGCCGAATGATGTGTCTTTATACTCTGTCATGCTGTAGCTTTCTCGGCCCTGTTACCTGTAGCTGTCATTGTTGCTTTTGGTGGCCGAATCTTCCTGCTGAGTTGGCTCATTCCACTTTTTCCAATCATAGTATATACATCATACTTTCTGAATGTGATGACTTATATTTTTCGATGACAAAACTTTGATGAAAACCTCCTGCTTATAGTAACAACTGTATCATTGAGGTCCACCATTCCTGTGTAGGCAATTGATGCCTCAAAATTTCATCTAAGGTTTCATTTTCCTCTGTGTATTTGTAGAAGTTTGGAGGCACTTCAAACAAATGGCTGATCTCATTCATAATAAAAAACAAGTTCTCTATTCTGTCATAGAGACTTTGCCCAGATGCTAGCCCTGTTGCCTGTGAAGTGCTTGATCCTTGACTGATCTGATTGGTGGCAAATGTGTTCACCCTCTTTGCATAAACCTCATGTGATAACAGTCTCCCTGCACTTTTCAGCAAGCTAGGAAGACCTCTACCCTGTAATGCTGCAAACTTGTCCATGAATTTGTTGACCTCTGTTTGCATGTCCTGGCTTCTTCTATCTAATGTCTACACCAGGCTTTTCAATGTAAGGACCCTCTTTATCAGCTGGATGGTTTCTGTTTTGTTGGAGATTCCAATTACTGCCAGCTGAGGACCTGTCCGGTTATTGAGAACATTGATCATTCTGCTGGCTATCTCAGACATATTGCCTAGAGATGCCCTTGCTCTATGGACTTCCTTCTGTGCCTTGCCTATGAGCTCCATTTGCTCATGGATAGTCTCAATATATTGCCACTGATCCGTTATTGATTGGCCAATGTGGATCCACAAAATTGTCCTGATTTCAGCCACCACTTTGTCAAGGGTGAGCTCTTTCTCCAACTCCTTTATCTTTTCTTTGAGGGCTTTTATTTCTCTCCCTTTCTCAGCCACATTCTACTTGGATTTGTCATATTTTTCATTCAGCTTAGCCAAATTCTCCTTGGCTCCATTTAGCTCTATCATCTGGGCTTCAAGGACCTTGATTTCACTCATCAATTTCTGCATATCGAGGCTGGGAGCCTACTCTGAGGTTGGTGCTGGTGCTGATGTTGATGTTGATGGCGATGCCTGCTCTGTAGGAGGAGCAGTAGTTTGTGGGGGCTCCTCAAGTTTTATAACCTCTAGAGGGGGCTGAGAAGTCTAGCCTCCTTCTTTCTGCTGTATGGTTGCCTGCAGTGCAGCCTCTGTGTCCTCCAGCTTCCCTTCTGTCTGCACTAGCTGCTTGTGCAGTGCTACCAGCAATGTTGCTACCTCTTGGTCTTGTCTTTGCTGGGCAACCTCTTTTGTTTGAGGGTGAATGGTTGCTGGGAGCTTAACCTTCTTTCCTAGGGCTGCAAGGTCTGCATCTCTTATTTTTAGCAGCGTTTTTATGGCCTTTGGATCCTTTGGGTCATGCCCAAGCTCTATGATTATGTCCTCCAAAGACCTGATCCTGTTGTCTTTGGCCTGAGAGGATGCCTTCTCCAACTCAAGTTGGGCAGCTGTATTGTTTAGGTTGTTTTCCAACCTATTAGCCAACAGTGTTTTGTCTGCCAATGTTGCATAGACCATCTCACAGGTTTTCTTGTGAAGTTCTATTTGGTCCGTAGGGTGGATGTCCTTGGCAAGAACCTCAAGGTTGGTTCTTATATAGTCTGCAGCTAACTGTGGCTGCAACATAGTGGGCATGAAATGACTCATGGTCATTTTCCCTTCTATGATGTCATACGCTGACATAAGCCTCTGTTGATTGGTAGGGGCCATCTTAAGCAACTGGTTGTAGATTTGGAGCCTGAGTGGCTCATTTCTCCTCTTAATATCAATAAATTGTTGCTTGATGTCTACCGCTACTCTCCTTTGCTGACTTGAGGAGCTGACCTCTCCTCCAAGGGTTCTCTCTTGTTCCTGCTGAAAGGAACTGGCAGATGCCTCCATGCTCGGTGGGCCCATGCCTAATGATTGCCCCATAGGCATCTCTTCCTCGGAGAGGGGGTTCAATCTCTGCCTTTTATCCCCTTGATTTGTGGACATGGTGAGGGGAGTCTCCTGCTCTCTATCCCTCTTCTTTCCCTTTTCCTCCTTTTGTGGAGTTTGAAGCACTGAGGCCTCCATTGTCTTTTCTTGCCTAGGAGGCATATTCTCTTGAGCCTGTTGCTCATTAGGTGTTGGGGCTTCAGCTGTTTGTTCTTGTTGTATAGGCTGCCCCTCTTTTTGCTGTTCTACCTCCTTTTCTGCTTACTGCTCTGTTTGCTGCTCTGTCCTAGGAGGTGGCTGTTCCTGCTCCATCTGTTTGTCTTTATCCTTTCTTGATTCCTGTTGGGCAGTTCCGACTGCTTGCTGCTGGGCTGTGGAAGATGAGGCAGCTGTTCCAAGTTGCCTTTGACAGGAGGAAGAAACCTATCCACAAGTTTCCAAGTCAGCCTCTTTTTCAAGATTCTTCGCTTCTCTTTGTAGCATTTTCTCTCTACCAATTGGCTCTTCTAGGGTACCCTCTTTCCAGCTTAAAGCATTGGCAAACTGCTCAATATGAGGCAGTTTCACGTGAGCGTAGCCACCCAATTTGTATTTTATCCTCCTGAGGGATATGAAATGATTAGGGTCATAAGGCACCCATTTGAAGCTGGTTTGTAGTCTGAGGGTCTCTAGGATCATATCAGCTTCCTTCCATCTTTCTTCCCTTTTATTGTATAGAAAAGGGCCTAGCGGATTTCTCACCTTTATTTGCACCTTCTTGTTTTTATTTTGGAAATGGACAAAGTCTGCATTTCCAAACTGCCTAAAGTACTCTAGGGCAAAGAGTCTCATAGGGACATATCTTGGCAGCCTATGAGGATTAACCTCACAGCCATATATTCTGATTACTGTATGGCGTTGGTAAAAGTACCAATCACCAATGTTGTAGGCCTTCGAGAGGTGAAGAATTCTTTGCATTTCCTCTGTCAATCTGGGAGGAGGGACACCCAATAACAAGGTCATAGCTGGATGGATGAAAAGGTCTATGAATTCACAGTAGGTGTAAGGTGAATAAGCTAAATGATGACAGACTGAAGACCAAAACACTACAGACCTTGGGCTTCCCTGGGCATTTAGCTTCTTGAGAGAGACATGGAAGGCATCAGGCTGATAAAATAAGAATAAATGATAGATGTACCTAGTGTATTTAAACACCTTTTCCCTTTCTAGATTCATCAATTGTTCATGAATCATATTGGCAATGTATGTGGAAAAATCATAATGCACAGCAGGAGGCATTCCAGGGGAGAAAATGGACAGCATGGCCATAATGGTTTCATCAACATCCTCATATGTCCCATAACCCAGGATGTAACTGATCAAATATACCAGCATTTTGCCCGGCTCATTAAGATATTGATAAGCTATAGGAAGGGTGGTGCTCATAGCTTCAAATTGTGGCTGAATAAACAACTGATTAATCTTGGCAATCTGAGCACTGGACAGCTTGCCCCCTGACGTTATCAAGTCATGGATGGAGAGAGGAGTTAGGGGCTTTGTAATGTGAAAGTGCAACATTTCATTGATGGCCTCAGGGGAGATATGGAAAAATACTGAGCTTGAGGGGCTGAGAACGGCTCTTTGACAGGGGTCATAGCTAGAACGACATTGATTTATCAAGTCTGGGAGGACATTGACTTGAGGAAGACTGTAAATGGGCAGGTTGGAGTCCCAAATTCCTAAGGTATCAGCTCCATTGAGATATTGGGCTTTTAGCTCATTCAGCAGGTGAATATTGAATTTGGAGGTCATGGAAGTGCAGTCTAGCATCTGGTAATCTCTATCACCCAGGGCCTTCCACTCTAGCTCTCTGTGTTGGGCATTCAGAGGTTGAACATTCAGGGCTACTGGTGTTTCCATGGCTGGGTAGTACTTGTGACTTGTACTGGTTTCAGTGGGCAGGACAACACAAAGGGCTATTTTTGCAGAAGTAAAGTCAATTGAAAGGGTAAATGAGGCAACTGTGGTGACAATGGTGTAGAATGCTCAAAGGGAGTTAATTGAGCGACTGCAGGGACTAGCAACACTGTTCTCCCAATGAATTAGTGCCTTTCAGGTTTTCAGTCCACGAATGCGTGGACAGAGTGTGAATTCAGGAGAAGGTGACTATATATGGGTTCAGCAGGTGAATTTCGACCCTACAACTGTAAAGGAGTGCTAGTTTGCCAGGAATTTGCTGGTAAGCACCGGTTGCCTTGCTCTTGTTAATTCAATTATGGAGAATTATGGACATACGCAAGCTCTAAGGGGATGCTTTGGGTAAATACCTGGTGAATTGCCAGCACTGGTCACAAATGCAGGCGGGTTGGGGGCGGCAGCGTTCTTCAGGTTGATTTCTGCAGGTTGGTGACAGGTGGTCGTAATTTACATGCATAGGTGAGCAACAGTTCAATTTAGCAAAAGTGATAAAAATGCGAAATTTTGGCTAGATATAGACTTTTTTGGTTATTGGCGCGTTTTTGGATGACGTCAGCATGACGTCATTGAGTGATGTGGCAGCCTGTGAGTGGTCCATGGGGATTGCACAGGTGGCGGACACGTCGGAGCGCTGGCGGGTGAGGGTACCGACAGGGTGCCGGGTCGAACATGACATGGGCAGGCGTGGCGGCGATGTGGGCAGGCGGTATAACAGAGCGGTAAGTGGATTTTCTCAGACCGCTCTTGATACGGTCACGGTATTGTCAGAGGGCGACCCGAGAAGATATGGGGGCGACGCGTGGCAGAGGCCTGACATCACCCTCTGATAGTTTCTTAGGCGGTAAATTGCAGCGATCGAGGCCCGTCCGATATGGATGTGGGCCGTCGGATGGGAAAGCCCAGATCCGACGGTTGATGGGTTGCTAACATGCGCAGCAATACGAAGTGCGAGGAAGAATAAAATATCATTATTTCTGAACTGCGGGCCCGGCGGAAACTTTATAAAAGTGGGTTTTTCTGGTTTTTTCAAGGTTTATTCGCAAAGCGGGTTTTGGTTATTAACCCGAGCAAATCCCGGATTAATCCCATGATTAATTTTTTGGCGCTCTTTGGGTTGCGCTCAAATGTTTTAGCCCTTGAGACTTTCAAAACGATATATAGAGCTATAATGCTCAGGGAAGGGGATATATAGGTATTTTTTGAGTTTTTTGCCAAATTTACATAGTAATAGGGGGAATAGGGGGTATAAGGAGTTAAATAGTGATAGGTTAGTGGTTAATATGAGTGAAAAAAAAGGTGGATGAGGGGGGTAGAATACTAAGTTGTTTATATGAAATCAACTTAGTTTTTAGGAAGTAGATCAAAATGAAAAGAATTTTTGCACAAGAAATGTGGCTCTTAAAGCAACTAGAACCAACAGAAGACTTTGATTTCTTTCATGAACATGGGTTGCATAGGGATGTTAGCCATGAATGTGACAGGGGGTGATATGGAAGTTAGACATGCTTCATTAAGTTGTTGTGAGACTGCTGGAAATAGGAGACTTGTACTGGCATCATGTTTTTACTTCTGCTTTAGGCCAGTGAGATGCCATGAACCATGCTTTCTGCAACCCCCTCTGCCTACCCACTCTATTGCCTAGCATTTTTTGTTACTCCAAG
>APFE031524165.1:0-14795 GCA_000404065.3 Pinus taeda | reverse complement strand
TAAGGTCTTGTGATGTCTAGGTTGAGTCTCTCCATCACTGATTTAGGCATAAGATTGTGAGAGGCGCCTGAATCAAACATTGCATTATGTAGTATCTTATCATGAACATGAAAACTGACATAGAAAGGTAAGATCCCTGTAACTGCTGTCTTTCCATCAACCTCTGGACCGAAAAGAAATTCTGGGGTGTCATCTAACACATTGACATTATCTTTATTACGAGTAAGTTGAAGGGACTTCTTGATTTGTTTTTTGTAAATGTCATGCTTGGCTAATTCTGAAAGAGGAATAGCTATCTTCGATTTGCCAATTTCGGCTTCTAAGTCAAAAGGTATTTTAGATTGGATCTTGGTATTGTGGGTGACAACCTTTTCCTTGTTCATTAAGTTTTCTTCTTGATTCTTATCTTGATTTTGAGGCTTATCCTTTTTACTCATCTCTTGAGGAGTATTTCTTGGATTAGGCTGCAAAGGTGATGCAGCCATTGGGTGTTGTTTTAAGGGAAATAGTTCAGTAACTTCTTCAACGGTTACTTCATTTGTAACTGAATCAGCTTTGTCATGTGGCTCAATGACTATGGCTTTTTTGGGATGCATGTTATCCTTTGCTTTTTCAGGGTGTGTTACATTTACAGTTCTGCTTCTTAGCTTGCATTGCTTATGAACTTCATAAACAGTTGCATCATAACCTTGTTTAAAGTCAATTGACTCACCTGACTTGGTTTGGAACTACTTAATGTCATTCTCCTTATGATCTTCATGACTCAGAAAAACTTGCTGCTCATCATTCAGGCCCATTAGGTTAATGTGGGTGTCATCTACTTGCTCATTTGAAAGTGGATGCTTCAGTATAGTTTTCCTCGAACGGAGGTCTTATCTTTGGATCAGAACTGGCCTTGCCAACGTTTGGGTTTTGATTTCTCCTAAAATTGGGATTCCTGATAGGGTTACTTTGTGGTGCTTCCCATGATGACTTTCTCTCAACTGATTCTACTCTATCACCCAACCTCTTCATACCAGTGAGTATTGCATCCAGTTTCTGATCAAAGGCTGAGGGTTCTTCTTTGAAGGTGGTTCTCTTTTCCAATCTTGCCTTGTTTCTTTTGGCAATTACGTTAGCCTCTACTGTGACAACTTTTTGGGCATCTTCAAGGGTTTCAGGGGCTCTTTCCTTCAGCTGATATGCCATATCAGGGTCAAAACCATTAGGAGATTTGTACAAAGCTAAATCAGGAGGAGGTCTTAAATTCTGCGGTATTGCATTATATACATTGTTGAATCTTGCACAATACCCAAACGGTCTCTGAGTATCTCTTCGTTTGATTGTATCGATATTCCCACCCAGTATGTGTAAAGGAACTTTCTTCTTTTCCCACTATGAGTAAAGGCTTGGTAAAGCTCATCAGGAGTTGTTTAATGGTATTTGCAGTGAGTGATCTAAACCAGGTTCTTACATCACCTGTCAGGCTCTGAACAAAAATTCTCATTCTCACACTGTCATCATCATTTCATAGTTCTCAAAATGATCTTGCATCCTTCTGGCATGCTGAATAGCTGTGAAAGGGCCAGTGGAGTCAAAGTATGAGATTTTGGATTGGTAGTCATGAGGTAGGGCTATAGCGTTAGCAGGTAACTGCAGGGGTGCATATCTA
Organism: Pinus taeda; assembly: GCA_000404065.3. Lineage (NCBI taxonomy): Eukaryota > Viridiplantae > Streptophyta > Pinopsida > Pinales > Pinaceae > Pinus > Pinus taeda. Next base: position 13,144 of record APFE031524165.1, on the reverse strand, counting down.
TTAGCCATGTTTGCAGGGTTTATAGGATTGACAGGGATAAACGGGACAACAGGAACTATTGGGACAACAGGGGTAATAGGTATGGCAGAGACTACAGTGTTGGTCAAGGGAATATGTGCAGTGGATGAGGGTGTGAAAGGAGGGCTTTGAGATGTAGATGGTGAACTAGGGGAACCAGGGGTAGACCGGAATAGAACCTTGATTGGAGTGGGGACAGGGTTAAGGTAAATTGTCTCAGGGCTCAAGTTAGAAGGATTTTCCTATCTTTGTTGCTTCCTAATGTTTTTAGGGATTGTGTTAGGGTTTTCAAAAACAGTTGGTGGGTTAGGGTCAGGATCTGACCTTGTATACCGTTGATTCTTCTTGGGAGCCAGCTTCTAAACTTGTTTTTTGAGTATTTTTAGAATTTTCTTGTATCTGCAAGGACCAGATAAGATTTTGGAATGGCTGTGTATGTCTCAAAGCTAGCGTGAAGATAGACTGAAGAAACTTTTATGTAAACTTGTTAATGTAAAACAGAAACAGTTTTGAAGGCAACCTGGCTGACATTCAGCCTTCAACTGTAGCTTTAGGAAATATACAGCAATTAGAAAATCCTGAGGAAGTCCCCAGTGGAGTCGCCATTTATGTTAACAACCAGGTTGTTCCCTATGACTCCCAAGGGAATACGGCCGGGGTAACCACTAACCAAGCTTTGGATTATAGATCCTAGCCTATCTATAATCAGAGAGGGATCTCTCTTTAAGTTTTGGCTCTATTTTGTGAAGATTTTAGGCTAGTTATAAGTTTCAATTTTTTGTTTCAGACTTTGGTTGTGAACTGTTGTTGTGAGAAGGGAATGAAATGTGTGAAAGATTGCTAATCCATTGGGCATGTGGAGTCAGAAATCTGAGACAGTCCTGGTGCCTGTGATGGAGAAAGTTTTACTGCAAGGCTAGATGGCTATTCTTAATATAAATTTCTGATTAGTGAGTGAAACAATGGGGAATGGAATTACCAACAGTGTGATAACAATTTGAACAACAATTTCTACTTAGTAGCGTACATGAATTACTAAATAGTAACTGTGAAATATTCAGGGCTTATTGGAGCAGTTAAGAATTCCAATTTAAACAACTGAAAGTCATAGAAAACATTTATAGTGAAGATAGATTGAGATCAGGGTGTCTCCATGGATAAATCCTGAGCTATTCTTTTTCTTTCTTCCTAGTATTTAGAACAACATATGGGAGATGTGAGCTTAAACAAATAACAAAACATTAACAGAGATAGAGAACACTTATTATATTAAGCCATAGCACTAGAATCTTGTAGCATTCAATGGTTCCAACACAGCATGCATCAGCAAAACCCAATTCCTGTAAACTCCAAGCTTTATTTATATCGTCCTTTCAGAAATTACAGCCGAGTTCTCCTTTCTTCATAAGAGAACAACAAAATCCTCAACCCCTTGAAAGTTTATGCGAGGGGGAATATATACAATAGGTTTTATAAAATATCTGAATGTTGAGTCATTTGATAGATTAAATACGCTCACCAACTTTACAAAATAGTAGATAAGGAAGTTATTGCTACCCTAAATGCAAGATAGATAGTCTTTAATTCTGTGAGAACTCTTCTTGACTTTTGGAGGACACTGAGTCGATTGAGCGTTCTGCTTTAATGCTGAATGATGTGTCTTTATACTCTGTCATGTTGTAGCTTTCTCGGCCCTGTTAGCTGTAGCTATCATTGTTGCTTTTGGTGGCCGAATCTTCCTGCTGAGTTGGCTCATTCCACTTTTTCCAGTCATAGTATATGCATCATACTTTTTGAATGTGGTGACTTATATTTTTCGATGACAAAACTTTGATGAAAACCTCCTGCTTATAGTAACAACTGTATCATTGAGGTCCACCATTTCTGTGTAGGCAATTGATGCCTCAAAATTTCATCTAAGGTTTCATCTGCCTCTGTGTATTTGTAGAAGTTTGGAGGCACTTCAAACAAATGGCTAATCTCATTCATAATAAAAAACAAGTTCTCTATTCTGTCATAGAGACTTTGCCCAGATGCTGGCCCTGTTTGCTGTGAAGTGCTTGATCCTTGACTGATCTGATTGGTGGCAAATGTGTTCACCCTCTTTGCATAAACCTCATGTGATAACAGTCTCCCTGCACTGTTCAGCAAGCTAGGAAGACCTCTAACCTGTAATGCTGCAAACTTGTCCATGAATTTGTTAACCTCTGTTTGCATGTCCTGGCTTCTTCTATCTAATGTCTGCACCAGGATTTTCAATGTAAGGATCCTCTTTATCAGCTGGATGGTTTCTATTCTGTTGGAGATTCCAATTGCTGCCAGCTGAGGACCTGTCCAGTTATTGAGCACATTGATCATTCTGCTGGCTATCTCAGGCATACTACCTAGAGATGCCCTCTCTCTATGGACTTCCTTCTATGCCTTGCCTATGAGCTCCATTTGCTCATGGATAGTCTCAATATATTGCCACTAATCCGTTATTGATTGGCCAATGTGGGTCCACAAAACTGTCCTGATCTCAGCCACCACTTTGTCAAGGGTGAGCTCTTTCTCCAGCTCCTTTATCTTTTCTTTGAGGGCTTTTATTTCTCTCCCTTTCCCAGCCACATTCTACTTGTATTTGTCATATTTTTCATTCAGCTTAGCCAAATTCTCCTTGGCTCCATTCAGCTCTGTCATCTGGGCTTCGAGGACCTTGATTTCACTCATCAATTTCTGCATATCGAGGCTGGGAGCCTGCTCTGAGGTTGGTGCTGGTGCTGATGTTGATGTTGATGGCGCTGCCTGCTCTGTAGGAGGAGCAGTAGTCTGTGGGGGCTCCTCAAGGTTTATAACCTCTAGAGGGGGCTGAGAAGTCTGGCCTCCTTCTTTCTACTGTAGGGCTGCCTGCAGTGTAGCCTCTGTGTCCTCCAGCTTCCCTTCTGTCTGCAATAGCTGCTTGTGCAGTGCTACCAGCAATGTTGCTACCTCTTTGTCTTGTCTTTGCTGGGCAACCTCTTCTGTTTGAGGGTGAATGGTTGTTGTGAGCTTAATCTTCTTTCTTAGGGCTGCAAGGTCTGCATATCTTATTTTTAGCAGCGTTTGTATGGCCTTTGGATCCTTTGGGTCATGCCCAAGCTTTATGATTATGTCTTCCAAAGACCTGATCTTGTTGTCTTTGGCCTGAGAGGATGCCTTCTCCAACTCAAGTTGGGCAGCTTTATTGTTTAGGTTGTTTTCCAACCTATTAGCAAACAGTGTTTTGTCTGCCAATGTTGCATAGACCATCTCACCCGTTTGCTTGTGAAGTTCTATTTGATCCATAGGGTGGATGTCCTTGGCAAGAACCTCAAGGTTGGTTCTTATATAGTCTGCAGCTGACTGTGGCTGCAGCATAGTGGGCATGAAATGACTCATGGTCATTTTCCCTTCTGTGATGTCATAGGCTGACATAAGCCTCTCTTGATTGGTAGGGGCCATCTTAAGCAACTGGTTGTAGATTTGGAGCCTGAGTGGCTCATTTATCCTCTTAATATCAGTAAATTTTTTTTTGATGCCTGCCTCTGCTCTCCTTTGTTGACTTGAGGAGCTGACCTCTCCTCCAAGGGTTCTCTCTTGTTCCTGCTGAAAGGAACTGGCAGTTGCCTCCATTCTCGGTGGGCCCATGCCCAATGATTGCCCCATAGGCATCTCTTCCTTGGAGAGGGGGTTCAATCTCTGCCTTTTCTTCCCTTGATTTGTGGACGTGGTGAGGGGAGTCTCCTACTCTCTATCCCTCTTCTTTCCCTTTTCCTTCTTTTTGTGGAGTTTGAAGCACTGAGGCCTCCACTGTCTTTTCTTGTTCAGGAGGCATATTCTCTTGAGCCTGTTGCTCAGTAGGTGTTGGGGCTTCAGCTGTTTGTTCTTGTTGTATAGGTTGCCCCTCTTTTTGCTGTTCTACCTCCTTTTCTGCTTGCTGCTCTGTTTGTTGCTCTGTCCTAGGAAGTGGTTGTTCCTGCTCCATCTGTTTGTATTTATCCTTGCTTGATTCCTGTTGGGCAGTTCCGGCTGCTTGTTGCTGGGCTGTGGAAGATGAGGCAGCTGCTCCAAGTTGCCTTTGACAAGAGGAAGAAACCTGTCCACAAGTTTCCAAGTCAGCCTCTTTTTCAAGATTCTTCGCTTTTCTTTGTAGCATTTTCTCTCTACCAATTGGCTCTTCTAGGGTGCCCTCTTTACAGCTTAAAGCATTAGCAAACTGCTCAATATGAGGCAGTTTCATGTGAGCGTAGCCACCCAATTTGTATTTTATCCTCCTGAGGGAAATGAAATGATTAGGGTCATAAGGCACCCATTTGAGGCTGGTTTGTAGTCTGAGGGTCTCTAGGATCATATCAGCTTCCTTCCATCCTTCCTCCCTTTTATTGTATAGAAAAGGGCCTAGCTGATTTCTCACCTTTAGTTGCGCCTTCTTGTTTTTACTTTGGAAATGGACAAAGTCTGCATTTCCAAACTGCCTAAAGTACTCTAGGGAAAAGAGTCTCATAGGTACATATCTTGGTAGCCTATAAGGATTCAACTCACAACCATATATTCTGATTACTGTATGGTGTTGGTAAAAGTACCAATCACCAATGCTGTAGGCCTTTGAGAGGTGAAGAATTCTTTGCATTTCCTCTGTCAATCTGGGAGGAGGGGCATCCAATAACAAGGTCATAGCTGGATGGATGAAAAGGTCTATGAATTCACAGTAGGTGTAAGGTGAATAAGCTAAATGATGAAAGACTAAAGACCAAAACACTACAGACCTTAGGCTTCCCTGGGCATTTAGCTTCTTGAGAGGGACAGGGAAGGCATCCGGCTGATAAAATAAGAATAAGTGATAGATGTACCTAGTGTATTTAAACACCTTTTCCCTTTCTAGATTCATCAATTGTTCATGAATTATTGGCAATGTATGTGGAAAAATCATAATGCACAGCAGGAGGCATTCCAGGGGAGAAAATGGACAGCATGGCCATAATGGTTTCATCAACATCCTCATATGTCCCATAACCCAGGATGTAACTGATCAAATCTACTAGCATTTTGCCCGGCTCATTAAGATATTGATAAGCTATAGGAAGGGTGGTGATCATAGCTTCAAATTGTGGCGGAATAAACAACTGATTAATCTTGGCAATCTGAGCACTGGACAGCTTGCCCCCTTTCGTTATCAAGTCATGGATGGAGAGAGGATTTAGGGGCTTTGTATTGTGAAAGTGTAGCATTTCATTGATGGCCTCAGGGTTGATATGGAACAATATTGAGCCTGAGGGGGTGAGAACGGCTCTCTGACAGGGGTCATAGATAGAACGGCATTGATTTATCAAGTCTGGGAGGACATTGACTTGAGGAAGATTGTAAATGGGCAGGTTGGAGTCCCAAATTCCTAAGGTATCAGCTCCACTGAGATATTGGGGTTTTAGCTCATTCAGCAGGTGAATATTGAATTTGGAGGTCATGGAAGTGCAGTCTAGCATCTGGTAATCTCTATCACCTAGGGCCTTCCACTCTAGCTCTCTGTGTGGGGCATTCAGAGGTTGAACATTCAGGGCTATTGGTGTTTCCATGGCTGGTTAGTACTTGTGATTTGTATTGGAACTGGTTTCAGTGGGCAGGACAACACAGAGGGCTATTTTTGCAGAAGTAAAGTCAATTGAAAGGGTAAATGAGGCAACTGTGGTGACAATGGTGTAGAATGCTCAAAAAGAGTTAATTGAGTGACTGCAGGGACTAGCAACACTGTTTTCGCGGTGAATTAGTGCCTTTCAGGTTTTCAGTCCACGAATGCGCGGACAGAGTGTGAATTCAGGAGAAAATGACTATATATGGGTTCAACAGGTGAATTTCGACCCTACAACTGTAAAGGAGTGTTGGTTTGCCGGGAATTTGCTGGTAAGCACCGGTTGCCTTGCTCTTGTTAATTCAATTCTGGAGAATTATGGACATAAGCAAGCTCTGAGGGGATGCTTTGGGTAAATACCTGGTGAATTGCCGGCACTGGTCACAAATGCAGGCGGGTTGGGGGCGGCAACGTTCTTCAGGTTGATTTCTGCAAGTTGGCGACAGGTGGTCATAATTTACATGCAGAGGTGAGCAACAGCTCAATTTAGCAAAAGTGATAAAAACGCGAAATTTTGGCTAAATATAGACTTTTTGGGTTATTGGCGCATTTTTGGATGATGTCAGCATGACGTCATTGAGTGACGTGGCAGCCTGTGAGTGGTCCACAAGGATTGCACAGGTGGCGGACATGTTGGAGCGCTGGCGGGTGAGGGTGTCGACAAGGTGCCAGGTCGAACATGACGTGGGCAGGCGTGGCGGCGACGTGGGCAGGCGGTATAACAGAGAGGTAAGTGGATTTTCTCAGACCGCTCTTGATACGGTCACGGTATTGTCAAAGGGCGACCCGAGAAGATATGGGGGCGATGCGTGGCAGAGGCCTGACGTCACCCTCTGACAGTTTCTCAGGCGGTAAACTGCAGCGATCGAGGCCCGTCCGATATGGATGTGGTCCGTCGGATGGGAAAGCCCAGATCCAACGGTTGACGGGTTGCTAACATGTGCGGGCAATACGAAGTGCGGGGAAGAATAAAATATCATTATTTCTGAACTGCGGGCCCGGTGGAAACTTTATAAAAGGGGGTTTTTCTGGTTTTTTCAAGGTTTATTCGCAAAGCGGGTTTTGGTTATTAACCCGAGCAAATCCCGGATTAATCCCATGATTAATTTTTTTGGCGCTCTTTGGGTTGCGCTCAAATGTTTTAGCCCTTGAGACTTTCAAAATGATATATAGAGCTATAATGCTCGGGGAAGGGGATATATAGGTATTTTTTGGGTTTTTTGCCAAATTTACATAGTAATAGGGGGAATAGGGGGTATAAGGAGTTAAATAGTGATAGGTTAGTGGTTAATATGAGTGAAAAAAAAGATGGGGGGTAGAATACTAAGTTGTTTATATGAAATCAACTTAGTTTTTAGGAAGTAGATCAAAATGAAAAGAATTTTTGCACAAGAAATGTGGCTCTTAAAGCAACTAGAACCAACAGAAGACTTTGATTTCTTTCATGAACATGGGTGGCATAGGGATGTTAGCCATGAATGTGACAGGGGGTGATCTGGAAGTTAGACATGCTTCATTAAGTTGCTGTGAGACTGCTGGATATAGGAGACTTGTACTGGCATCATGTTTTTACCTCTGCTTTAGGCCAGTGAGATGCCATGAACCATGCTTTCTACAACCCCCTCTGCCTACCCACTCTATTGCCTAGCATTTTTTGTTACTCCAAGGAGGGTGCACTTAGATTTGCAAACCCTTTTGTGCCTTTTCTTTTCCTTTGGCTTTTTCTTTTGATTTTCTATCTAAAGCTACCCTTATTGCTTCCAAGGCCCCAGATTAAGCAGTTGGGAACCTTTTTTCTCTACCTATCTACGTTACCTGCCAAGATTGAACTGTTTGGACAGATTTCTTTCTCTAACCTATAACAAAAATTGAAATATGGCATGACCCAGCTTAGGCTTTTGGATCACCCATTCAGAACTAGGGCAGCACCAACCAAATGTAAGTATATTTCTTCCACAAGAATATGAGATCTTTGTACCACCAAAGTAGATCATATTGGCACTTCCCCTCCCAATCATGAAAAATGAAACCTATTGGTATAGGTAGCTAACACTAGAAACCCTCCTTCCAGATCAATAGGTCTTCCACAAATGATCCCCTTTGACAAGAAAGCCCTTCTTTGTGTCTAGAAGATAATCCTTCTAGTTTCCTTCTTATTCACCTTAGATATGATACGATATTGGAAAAATTCAAAGTGGTAACTTATTATATCAATTTATCTTAACCTTAATATTTGCTTGTGAACTGAGTTAATCTTATCCTATTCTTTCGTTAGATCTTTTCATCAAACAAATATAAAAAATGAAAAAGTAACAAAAGAGGACACATAAATTAGGTTATCAATCGGGGAAAAACCCCTCCAGGGGGAAAAGAACCAATAATAGACCAAGTCCTTCTCTAAGTACCAAGTCATCCCTTCCAACAAGTCCTTCCCTAAGTACCAAGTCATCCCTTCCAACAAGTCCTTCCTTGATTCTACACCAGCTAGCTTCAAACTGGAATTTCAACCTGCTAGCTTCAGAATTGCTTCTTCAACTTGCAAGTTCAAACCTTGAAACTATTTCAAAAACCCTAATCCAGCCTCCTCTTGAGATCTTCCTTGAGCAATAAAGCTCCAACCAAGGTCAATGAGGTTACTATAGGATACTTCTTTCTTGTAGCAACAACAGACGGCACTTCACCCTACTACAACTTGCATCTGCAATTTTGGCCTCTTCTATAACTGCAAAAACCCTAGACTTTCGCACATGTGGGAGATATATAGACCAAAAACACATTTTTCGTCCTTCTTTTCTCTTCTAAACCTTCACTCTTCTTTTCATCTTACCTTCCAGCTATAGACCAAACTTTTCCTTGAGATCGAACTTCTTGAGTGAGCATGCCAAATGAGGTCAAATTGATGCTATATATAGCCTTTCCAAGGAGTTGAATTCCCTCCTTTAGGTCAAATTAAATTATTCCTGGGCCAACTTGAACTTTTGGAGTTTCCAGGACTTTATAGACTCAAAGTAAATCTTTTTCCAAATAATGTTTCCCTGGAAGGGTCTTATAAACATGTTGTTAACTCCTTTGACCCATGACAATAAATACTAAGAACTAACAAACCATAGAAGCATGAAGAACATGATTGTACCTAGACTACCATCAATAAGAAGCATGAAACCCATGCTTTAATAATAATAACATTTTATTTTCTTCATTTGTTTGTTACATACGATACCTATTGAAATGAGTACAACAATTATGAAGACCGAAGCTAGTTAAATTTTCAACAAATTTGAATAGCTCAGTCTGAGCTTGCATCAAGCATGCTTGGAAACTATTATTGCTCAGGGAAGGCCAATACTGAGCGAGACCATATAAAGAGACACCAATGGAGCCAACAGAATAACCTTTATTTGCGATTTGCTTGTATAAGTCCTCAACCTTTTGAGAGAATATATGTGGATCACGATCATATGTGGAGGAACAGTTGAGGACATCCTGTCATCCATAAGCTCATCATAGAAAGAATAATTCTCGTAGTGGAGGGAACAATGAATTTCAAATGAAATATTTCTTGAGGCAAACTCAAGATGCAAAGAAATATTGAATCAACTAGAATGCCAACATAATTAGACTGTGAGTTGATGAAACTCATTTGATTTTTCATCCAGGTAGCCTTTAGGATTAACATTCCATTGTAGAAGTATTCATTAAATATATCACCTAAATTTCCATTCTAATGCATGGAGGGTGACCTTTACTATCCATAAATATTCAACCTAGATGTAGGTAGAATTTCAATGTTCAAGCCGTAAAAAATTTGATGATAAATTCTTAAAACCATGCCCTAGATTTTTAATTGATTGCATCACATTACAAGGAATGAAAACACAGTAAAAATATCAACAAATAGGTCTCTAGGAAAATTATTATCCTTCAAACCAATGACATCAAAACATCACATGAAGAGAGGTACTGACATCATAAATAACAAAACTCGTCATCTAACACCCAAAACAAAAGTCGCATGTAAACTTGATTACAATTGTATCATATGTCCTCACAACATCTTTCATAGTATCAAAAGTATGAAGCCACACTCTCGGGCTCTTTTTGGGTCCTTTATTTTTTAAGCCCATTTTCCTTACAAGCTTTATCTTACCCCTTGATATTTTTTCTTTTTTCGTACACTGCGATTCTAGGATTTGTAGAGCACTACTATTGCTGCAACAATATTCTTTAGATTTAATTTATGCATTCATCCCAACATTATGTAACTAAGAAATCATATAGATATAGGTAATTTAATCCTCCTCAAACATACAACCATAACATGGGATTATGTACAAATAGATATTATATCAATCTTAGAAACTTAAATTGTTGTGACTCTTAACAGAATTGAATGAGACTCAATTACCTGAATTCAGTGTCCTCATGTTATTTTCACTGGGAAGTCCACAGCCCGCATCGAATTTTGTCTTGGGAAAAGAAGAGGAATGAATTCCCATAGCCTTGTCCCTATTGTTAATGGGTGAGAAAAGTTGCAATCTTAACGTCTTCAAGATCCGCACATAAACTTCTCCTGATTTAGACCTCTTGAACCCACTACTACCTATATCATCGTTGAAACAATATAATTTTGGCAATAAACAACTCATCAACGATTTGATTGAGTTATGATTGAGGCCACCTGAGATGATCAACATCAAATACTTACACCTCCCCTTCATGATGCTTAGTGAGGCTCGCCTATACTAAATATTGAAATCAACACATGACTTGTAGTTCCAAATTGTCTGGTTGAGCCCAAAACCAATCCCAATACCATTTCTCATCATCTATAATATTTGGTGATAAATCATGTGAAGGTATCAAGGATGGCATCGTTTCTGCAAGTTGAGTCGTCGAAGTGGACAAGGTAATATCATGGTTAGTGTTGCCTGGTAAACTGCAAGGAGGGTATGACATAATGAAATGTTTATGTTGCAAAGGGAAAACCAAAACTTGAAGTACAACCAGATGATGAATTTGACACCTTGTGGGATCTCCTTGGCCGAGATAAAGTGATGGTTAACAACTATTGATCTATACACTTATCCTTGGCTAGGATAAAGGATGATAAAATTGAAACAAGACTAGTGGGATAACCTAGAAATGGTTGACGAGATAAAGTCATTACACACCAATTGTTTCAAGTCATTGGCCACTTGGCTAGGAAGACATCCACCTATTATGCAATAAAAATTGTGATTCGAGAGAATTTTAGAAAAACTAATAGTTTATATGTGTTTAGGAGTTTGAATAATAGTGGGACCTGATCTCTTAGCACAAAGATTGATGATTTATATGTAGTGAATTGGCATACGAAAAAGAAATTGAGAATACATTTAAACCAAAAATGGAAATTTTTTGTTGCGGTAAAAAGACCTTGCTTTGTGTTTGTTTTCTTAGCAATATTTTTTCTTTGGTTATTAAAGTTGAATGAAATTCCATCCAAAGGTAAAATTAAAGGGGTAAAAAGGATTTGTGGTTAAAATTTAGTGCGTGAAATGTTAGCGTGACTTCATGTCTAGCAGTTGAAATTGAACGTAATGTTTTGTTAGAGAAAAACAATAATAAAAAAATGAATTTGGTGAGCCTAGCTAAAATTGATTGAAATGTTGAAAGGTGAATCTTTGGAAGGCCATTACCCATTTTGCTTGATGGAGAAGCGCATCTAAAAGTCTCTAAATAGTGAGATTCTTTTTTATGCTCCTATGAATGTCCATAGGTCTTTAGAACTCTTTGTGAAGCATTTCAAGTCTGGAAGGCAGGAAGATGCTAATGAATTTATTTGTTACTTGATTGAGGCATGAAATTGCGTTTGTGTTAAGATTTACAAGGTATAGAATAGTCAAGATGGTAAGGCATCAAAGGGTGAGCTTGGTACCATTGTTAAAGATATTTTTGGTGGTGTGTTGCAAATCCAAGTCAAGTGTCTTTCCTGTGAAGCAGAGTCGAACAAGATGGATGAGATTATGGATATCAACCTTGATATATTACACACAAGCTCGTTGAAAGAATCCTTTTGTCATTATTTTCAGTCGGAGCTTCTCAATGGAAACAACAAGTACCGCTATGAAAAGTAAGATTGTCGAACTAGTATGATGGTTTACAATTTTTTTTATTTTTTTTGGTTCAATATTTGGACTTAACAGTTGTTGACAAAAGTAATACTACAAATAACTAGGCACATTGCCATAAGAAGCAGCAAGTCTATTAATTAAGTTTCTTATCCTGGTAAATTGCAGTTTTCCTTTATAGCTCATAACCAATTTGAAATCAATAAAGAGAATGCTACATAACTTTATTTAGTTTCAAAATCATGGTATAAAGTATAGTAAGAGGATGGAAACCCTACTTTAGGAGGGGAAATTAATTATAGTCGAGTAAATTTATTTGATATCCATGCCATGCAAAATAGTTAGAGGTCATATATCCAATAAGGTTAGGGTAATGGAATTTCAAAATGTAGTTTCTATCAAAGGTTGACATTTAATCTATATTGTTGGCTTTCATGGATTAAGATCTAGGTTACATTGGATTCTTGGGATGGGGATAGGAGTAACCTTACCGTAGGAAAACTATATGTGGAGGTTCCCCAATGTAGATCCATATTTCTATAGTTTAGAGAAAATATTGAGTAGCATAGTGATGCAAACTTCAAACCTTTTTCTCTCATAATAATGCACTAAAATTGGTTTCAAACATTTTCCTATCATGATAATGCCCGAAAAATTGGTGCACGTTGATGGATTGGTTAATGACGGTGATTTTGCAAAGGTGTGTTCATTGTTAATTAATGCATGTTTTCTTTGTTCAGGTTAAAGTCAATTAAATTGACCAAATCTTGCATATTTCAATTAAAGTATGAAAAGTAGCCCTTTAGTTATTTGACCTCGTCTTTTTTCTTTATTTTAGTTTGAAATGTTAACAAAGCCAAAATGGCCCTTAGTTTATTTTGTCACCAATTTATTGTTTTGCATCAGTTAGTTAGATATTGCAATATAATTGTACTCAAACATTGATTTATATAAACTTTGGCAAAAAATAAATTGTTATAAATAGATTTTATATTTAAATATAACAACACCTCAATAAGGAAAAACACGAATCATCAACATGATACTAATGGATGTTACGTCCTAATCTTCCTTTGGTGGAAACTCCTCACCCCCTTCATAATGACATGAGGAAATGACAAACACACAAAGATAAGTAACCAAAAAAAATCGTGAGACTTGAATTTCATCAATTAGAAGCCTCTTAAAAGATTTATTAATTAGATTGTCATCATAAATAATGTTATGATTATTATGAGATAGTCATTTGAAGCATTAACAATATTTTGGTAGGGGATATATTTAAATTTATGGTTGTATATATTTTGGAATGGTGGATGAATTATTTTTTAATTTTTTTAAAGAAATTAGGTAATACAATTAAGAGTAAGATTGATTTATTATTATTATTAAGTTA
>APFE031524163.1:0-16854 GCA_000404065.3 Pinus taeda | reverse complement strand
TGAAAGGAAAACCATAGTAGATGTCTACTATGTCCCTGGAATGAGATGTAACCTCTTGAGTATTGGACAGCTTGTCCATAAGGGGTACAATGTTTTCTTTAAGAATGATGTATGCACCATCATGGATATACCACCCAGCAAAAGATGCATTGTTGAAGTGAAAATGACAAGGAACAGGATGTTCCCTCTCAAAATAAGGGCAGATTTGAAGAACAAAGAGGTAATTGCGGCAGTTACCCAAGAGGCTTTCCAAAGTGTGCCAAAAGATGCAAAATGGTTGTGGCATTTGAGATTTGGACATCTCAACTTTGGAGGTCTTAATTTGTTAAGCAGAAAAGGGATGGTAAGAGGATTACCACTGATAGAGAAATCGGACAGCTTTTGTGAAGGTTGCATATTGGGAAAACAACACAGAGAAAGTTTTCCATCAGGGAAATGCATAAGGGCAAAAGCACCCTTAGAAATTGTCCACTCAGATGTATGTGGACCGATGCAAACCCCATCTCTAGCAGGCAGCCAATATTTTCTAACTTTTATTGATGATTTTACAAGAAAATCTTGGGTTTATTTCTTAAAGAATAAAAGTGAAGTGTTTGAAAATTTCCGAAATTTCAAGGCACTTGTGGAGAACCAAAGTGGGCTGCATATTAAAGTTCTCAGAACTGATAGAGGAGGAGAGTATGTCTCCAATGAATTCCTAAGATTTTGCAGAGAAAATGGAATTCACAAGCAAGTCACAGCAAGGTACACCCCACAACAAAATGGAGTTGCTGAGAGGAAGAATAGGACCATCATGGATATGGCGAGGAGCATGTTGAAGGCAAAGCATTTGCCAAATGACTATTGGGCTGAAGCTGTAAATTGTGCAGCATATATTCTGAACAGGTGTCCTACAAAAGTTGTGATGAACAAAGTGCCGGAAGAAGCATGGAGTGGGAGAAAGCAAGGAGTCACCCACATGAAATTTTTTGGATGTGTGGCCTATGCACACATTCCGCCAGAAAAATGGAAGGAATCGATTTCTCTTTGGGAAATCTGGAATTCAACGATATCGTCTTTCACTATCAAAAGCATTTGAAGACAGGACATGGTGATATAATTAAGGCATAGTGTTGCCAATGTGATAAAAAAACCATACCATTACTTGCATTTATCTATTTATATTTCAAAATTTATTGCATTATGATTATTTACTGTTATTTACTTATTATATTTTATCAGTTATATTTTTATTTTAAAGTAATGAAAAAATATTTTTATAATAAAGTATTTTTTATTAAATTTAAATTTATTATTTAATATTTTATTTTTTATATTATTATTATTATCTAATTTTAAAGTCAGGGTTAAGTCAGTGATTTAGATGCTAAGTTTATTAAGATATACATATTTTATTCTTATGGTTTGCCATCTCTAAGAAAAACATGTTCTTAACTATTAGGCCCACTCAAACTATACTTTTAATGCAACATTTTCATGTCATATAATTTTATTAGCTATTAAGAAACACATTCTTCTCTTTATGTTTTTAATCTAACATCTACATGTGATATACTAGTAAAATAATATAATCTCTTAAATATAATTAATAAAAAAAATTATTATATTAGTTTTTTAATAAATATTTTATTAATTATCATTATTATTATTTTAATAAATCACTTATTAATTTTTGTAACTATTTAAAGAAATTTGTTTTTCAAATTTATAATTTATTGATTGAATATTAGTAAATATATTAATGTATATTTAACTCTTTTTGTCTAAATGTTTTTTGTTACATTTTTTACATGGAAACAAAATATGTTTAAACTATGCAACATTATCGTATCTAATAGTGTGAAAGGTTTATGAATCTGTAGTTAGTGTGTCTCCAATGTGTATGAATGTTTAGTTTTAGCTACCAATGGAAGTGCTTATGAAAAATTACATGTTATAGATGTGTAAAACATATCAAAATCTTGACTATATAAGCAATCAACAAATATGTGCTACAACCATGTATGAAAAACTCGATAGAGAGATAAACATTAATTTACTCATTTTTACCTTTTTTTTCTCCACTTTCTAGCAACCAGCAGAGTGGAGTGGAGGATACAATAGCCAATTATTTCTTCAACATTTAAGTTATCACACTAATGTGTTGAGGCATGAAATATTATGGTGTCACTTGTGTCATTTTCAAGAGAACTTCACAATCTGTGGTTGTTCATCTCTAGGCGTCGCCACTTTGGACATAGTTGGAACTAACAATATTCTTATCTCTCTCATACTTCTTTACGATATCATGGGAATTTTGTTCAACATTATTTGTAGTGTTCTCTAGAATTTCTTCTTCCTCTGCTTTGACTTCTTGTGAGTTTGAAAACTTCCATCCCTTTGGCTTTTCGGCTTGTATCTTTTTTGTTTTGGCTTTTTCCTTTTCTTGAGGACGTGAGCTTTGAAGATGTTGAGTTTGAAGACATATACAACATCTGCATCTGAACATTGTATTTTCAAAATCTATAGGTTGGGATAGCTGCACATTGTTATGAATCAGAATAATGTGATTTGGTAAGCCCTTACTAAAGTCTACCTCTACATACATCCTCCCAAATATGAAAAATCATTTTGTGATTCCATGTGCATCCACGTTTAGGAACTTCCCCAATGAATTCCCTATCCCTTCTAACACTTTGTGATGCCAAAAACACAAGGCTAGATTATGTAGCTTGACCCATACCGACATTTTAGACACCACCATGGTATTTGCATCAAATATTGCAAACCATGGGATCATGAATAGAACAACACTCTCCCAAAACCATGGTAATTATTCTAAGGCATAATCCATATCTGTGTCAAATTTCAAAACAAAATGTCCCCTAGAACATAGATGAATATCACAATTTCCAAGTCGAGAATATCCATTGGTGTAAGTCTAACTAGGGCCAAAATTCGTTAAATCTACATGTAACATCTCTATGCGTGGAAATCAGAGTAGAGCTCATTGACCTCTGGCAAGTTGAACACCTAGTTCAAGTTCCATAATAGAGGGACTAGGGATATTGGGGGAATAAGCTGAATTATTGTGTGAACCAGTCCTTCCTTTTAGCACATCATTGAAAGAAAGTAGACCTTTTTAGGTAGATCCAAGACACCCTCCAAGTATGGTGTTAAGGATAATGAGTGAATCACATTCAATGCCATAATATTGTAGCTTGGATTCCTCTTGCAATGTTTTCCTTGCATAAATATTGCTTTGAAGTCTTGTTGGAATACCCAACAGTGTGTGAAACTTCTTCTTAAGATATTCAACCTCCTCCATGTTATAAACCGTCATGGAAATATATTTCCATTCAAGGGATTTTATAAAAATTTGGAAATGGATTCTTGCTAGCTTATCTAGGGTCAGACGATGAGCACCCAAACTATCTTTTGATTGGACTTGTATTCTGAGAGGTGGAGTGGGGGTCTGAGGGGACATACCTATAAAAAAACCCATAAAAAACTAAGTAGGATCTAAGATCCTCCTTGTTGCCATAAGCGTCTTGGATCCAAAGATGATCCATTCGATTCTGAATCACTGGAAAATTTGAGTGAAGCCCATTTATTTTTAACTTGTTGTGATCTGTTGGATATTTGATAGGGAGATGATCCAGGTTTTTCACCCAAGATTTTTCAAGAATCGCCATCCCCCGTCTTTAATCAAGGTTCATCTCAAACCAAGAAAATGACAAAGGACCACATGTTCTTTGTAACTACAGTACCCACCAATCTATTTTCTCAACCCAGGGTTTGCATCATACTATACTACTATCACGACCTCTAGAAGAAATTTCATCTACAACTTGCACGATCCAACAGACATATCGATTAAAAAATCTCGAAATGACATCCCCTCGCAGTATATATATACAATATAATGATGGATTCCTCATTCGTAGAGCCTTCGATCTTGTGCTTGACATGAAAAAACCAGATCCAACAAGAAAAAATGATGTTATCCATAGATCCTCATTGTCTGAAGCATGATATATCCCAATGATAGCAGGATCTTTTTCACTTGTCAAACTACCCGACTAGGTCATTTATCTGTGGATAACAATCATATTTTCAAAACTTAGTCATTTAGATGCCATTTGAATTTATCAGCAATGAAAGGTGTTGGAATAATGTAGAAATGATATGTTAAGATAGAGTTGATGAGTTGTATTCTCGCAGTTAGTGTTGAGTCTATCTATCATGAGTTGTGTCTTCGTAGTCTGTGTAAGTTAGTTGTATATGAGTCATAGACTCTATCTTCCATGTTGTTATAGTCTAGCAATCCCATCATTATATAATGGGACATGTTGTGATGTATGTGCGTGAAGTAATTGTGCACGTTTAGGCCTGAATTAATAATATGTTCCGTTTTGTTAACTCTATCGATTTTCCAATATTGTATTAGAGCTTATGGTGTGGAGTTGAGAACTAGTTGGGGGATTCATCTCCTACAGTGTAAGGCTTGCGCTTGTTCTATCGAGGAGGTGCAAGGCACTATTGTGTGTGTGGCTCAACAAGAACTATTGTGATTTGAATTAGTTGAAGAAATTGGAAGTTCTGCAACACTGACCAAAAGGAGTGTGGAGTGATCAATTGCAATGTGAGAGTCAATCTGTGGCAAGTGAAGTTAATGTGACTCGAGAGTTGGAGCTTCTGATCAACAAATTTTTGGCATGTGCCTAGAACTGTGTAGAGGAGATACAACTTATGTGAAGTCGATGGCAAATATGTTCCTGTGGAACCTTGAGCGTAGGAAATTGTGGAAAGGTAATCCATGTAAAGCAGAGGGCTAGATTTTCAATGTTAGTGTGGATTGATGGGTCTACAAACCTATGTGTGTGTAAAGGCCAAAACCTAGATTAGTCTTTCTTTCTAGTGCAAAAGTCATTGCCTCTCGGCGGAATTCCAAATCTACTTTTTAGATTTGGGAGTGAGGTTGTTGTTTTTTGTTGGGACAACCTTTCAGGAAAGGACTCCGAGTCTGTAGATGTCAACTCTATGTTTTTTCTGAGATCTGGTATGTGATAGATATCCCCTGAGTAGTCAGGAGTGAACTTGAAACTGGAATGTGCACCTATGTTTGATTGTCGAGGATTTCATCAAAAGATCAGTGGATTTGCAGTGACACCGTGGTTTGAAGGTCGAGTGAAATTTTGAACAAAGGCGGTATAAAGTTCTTTAATGCTGGTGAAAGTTTTTTTTGTCTCTTTCTAGAGTAGTGTGGAGTTCTGTGGAGCTATTGTTTGAATACCTACCATAGTGATCATTTTTTTTATTATTTTGCAAGAGTGAACAAGTCACCGAGAGCATTTCAATTAGTTGTTTGGCAAACCATTCTGTGAAGGCAATGTCATTGTGTAAGGTGTGATTCCAAGTGGTGTGTTGAGAAGGCATTAAGTGCAATTCTAGAGGCGTTATGCCTCACGGTGAATAAAAGATCAGAAAGGTAATTTCTCCTTAGTTTTCTGTGAAGCTGTAACCATCCATTGATATTGAATCTACATAAATTGCATAGAACGACCATGGAGCATACTATTGTTAGAGTATGTGTGAACCTAACCTTAGAGTTCAAAATTCAGTGGTGAGAGCTTTTCTTGTGGTATTTTTTGTCGACTGCAAAATGAACTTGTATGATGTGATGCAGTTGCTTATTGCTCAGTCGTGGTGGAATTAAGTTGTTGACATAGCCATTTTTTTCAATTGGTTGTAAAATTAAAATTAAACAATTTGGAAGATAATTTAAATAATTTAAAAGAAAGTATCATGGGGCTAAGGTGGAAATGAATGCAGTGAGAAAACTCATGAGATTCCAAAGGAAAAATTTGTGGATTATCTAGCCACAACAGATGAATTCTCAATTGAAATTGATAAGGGATATTTGTTTTATGAAAATTAATTGCAGGTTATATTTGAAAAAAAAATTGATTGACAAACTATTGTTTGTTGTTGATAAAGTGGAAGAAAATGAAGAGGAAATTGTAGTTGCAATTAAAGGGACAAGAAATTTCGAAGATGCCAAAATGGATTATGATGTAGAGATAAAGTTTATTGAGGAATGGGTTGAGAAACCTTTTGAACGAATTGATGCAGGTCTCAAAGAAGTATTCGGAATAGTGAAGGCTCTTGAAAATAAGCAAAATGGTGAATCAATAAATATTGTAAATGACATGGAAATGGAATCAGTGGTGGATATATTTGAATAAGTTCCTGGTATTTTAACGTATTGGAACCCAGAAGAAATAAAACATTATTATGGATTGATGAGGCAACAAGCAAGTAAATAGGAAACTAGTGATGATGAAAATGAACTTGTTAAAAAAGTAGTTGAGATGGATTGGTATCATCCTAGTTGGAATAAGAAGTAATATCCATACGTCATGATCTAGAGTAAGAAGAAGACTAAACACATTAAAAGTGTCTCAGTTTGGAGTAGCAATTCAAAGAAGAAATTTCATGAATATGTTGATGCAAAGAAAGTTAAAATGAAGTCATATTTGTAAGCCTAGCTGAGACTAAGACGAGTCAGCATTGTTATGCATTGTTGAAAATTCATTTCTCCATTAAGGGGGTATGTTGGAATAATGTAGAAATGATATGTCTAGATAGAGTTGATGAGTTGTATTTTCGTAGTTAGTGTTGAGTCTATCTATCATGATTTGTGTCTTCGTAGTATGTGTAAGTTAGTTGTATCTGAGTCATAGACTCTACCTTCCATGTTGTTATAGTCTAGTGATCCCATCATTATATAATGGGACACATTGTGATGTATGTGCATGAGGTAAGTGTGCAGGCTTAGGCCTAAATTAATAATATGTTTTGTTGTGTCAACTCTTTGGATTTTCAAATAAAAGCGACCTTTGAGAGTGCCATGATGAGAATAACCCTCAATGGAAGCAATCATGTAGATCTTAAACATACTGCAAACAACCCTAGCTGAATTCATTTCAGATCTGTGATAATTTCCCCTATATAGTATTTTATGATGTTAATTTGATTCTTACGTATAAATTTATTTATATTTATGTTTTTCTAAGTTATAATTATGTTTTTTTTTTTTTATAAAAATAACAAAGTTAAAAAGAAAAGGAAAATAAAGAAAATAATTGAGGATTAATTAAAAAGAGAAAAGGAAAAAAAACTATAGGCTAATTTTTAAAAACATTAAAAACTAATTTTAATCTCATAAAGATTATATGTTTTTCTCTTTTTTCCTTCTTTTTCTAATTGTTTTCAACATATAAAAATATGACTTTTATTTAAATTTTAGTAGAAATTTAATTTATTTTTGCAATAAAAACAATCTTTGTTAAAGCTTCAAAGATGTGACATATAATATTACGGAAGAGAATGAAAGAAAAATTGTATACTTTGTTACTTCCTATATTAGTAATGACATAAATAATATCTTATTTCATATTGTACTTTGAAAGGTGATGAGAGGAACCATTGCAACAATTAGTTTGTATATTCCCAGTGTTATACCCTATGTTCTAGTGAATACCTTTTTCAGTAGTTAACTATTGTTAGAAATGGCATGGAAGCCAAGATTTATCTTCTTGGAATAACTATGATGATGTAATTAATTGATTTGAATAATATAAAAAATATCACTTTGGATAACTAGGAAAAAACATGTGAAGCAATGAGATCATTATTCCAATCCACAATCCAATGTGAATGGATAGGATGTAGATAAAACCTTTTGAAATCACTCCTAAAAAGCCCTAGGAGCGAATTTATGTGATTGACTAGATGGAGAGAGAAAAATCTAGGAAAATCACCCGGTGTGGGGGAAACAACACTCGAATGGGTGATTAAAGCACTATAGTAGAAAAGGGGGGCTTTAAAGGAAAATACAATCCTTAAAAAAAATAGGAAAATCCTATGTTATGGAGATTGGGAGAACCCAGAAAAGTGGGAAGCCATTATCGAAAGTCTGTTAGGGGAAATGAGGCATTCAAATTCCTTTACCAGAACAAGAGAGGGTTGTCGATTCTAGGAGAAAGAGGATCTCAACACGGGTGAGAACCGAAAGAGAAAGTTCATGGTTGGGGGCAAATAATTCTTTTCAAGTTACTTTGGCAACTACTATAAGAATTTACTAGATAGGATTATTTTTCTAACTTTTGGTAATGATGTTTGTTGTAATGTACTTGAATGAAATTAATGATATTCTTTGAATGCAAAGCACCACTTGGTGAACTTGTAGGTTGTTGTCTAATCAGAGTACAAACTATGTGGTTTGGTAATAAGTTGGTCTCCATGTATAATTTATTTACTTTAGAATAGAAAGATGGAGATAAATTAGAGTATTTTGTTCTATAATCTATTTACTCTAGAGATAGAGGTACAAATAATTTAGAGTAATTTGATCTGTAATTTATTTAATTTAGAATATAGAGATGCAGAAAAATTAGAGTATTTTATTATGTGATTTATTTACATTACATGGAGAGATGTAGGCAATTAGAGTAATTTGACCCTACAACTAGGAATGCACGAAGGATTCCAATTATAATACTCGAATACAAAGTATTATTTAACTGTGCTAGAATATGATGAGAAATACAAATGTAACTACTTATAGGTATTAGTAGCAGCTAGACTTGTGTCTATTGTAATAAAGTCTGAGGAACAACTAATAATATAGTTGGGGAAAAGGGCATAACTGTCATTAGAGAGAATTGAGTTAACATAATTATAAACTTATGAAATTTTACTAGAATATGATGAGAAATGCAAATGTCACTACTTAACTAGACGTGTGTTTATCGTAGTAAATTCTGAGGAACAGTTAATAATATAGTTTGGGAAAAGGGCATAATTGTCATTAGATCAAATTGTGTCGACATAACTATAAACTTATGACTCAAGCGCATATGCAGAACCGTACATGAAGCGAACATCTTGTATCAAGAAAATACAATGGGACTTACCACTCATGCTTTGACATGCAGCCATAGAAATTCCATTAATTATTAAGGTTATACTATTATGATTGGTAATCAAGATATACAAGTGCTTCAAGAAAAATGATAGAGGTTGTGGGCCTGTATAAAGATCAAATGAATTTAACCCAAGGCTTTAAGAAATCGTCTCAGGGGTGGGCTGAAAGCATTTGAGGCCATTAAAAGCATAATGTAATTATACTTCCATGTTAAATGGGGATAATAAAACCCAACAAAAGGATTATAATGAAAGAGAACCTACTTGTAGTTGAAAACAGTGAGAAAAATTCAAAATTGTTTGAGAATATAAAGAAGGAATTTTAGTTTTTATAGCGAAACCGAAATTAAAAACAACCAATTAAATCTTGAAGTGTACTGTTAGTTCAACTACTTCATACATTTGCGAGTAGGGATAAGCCAACATGAAGGGAAGAAAAACAAAAAAAAAAGCAAAGATACCATAACATTGTTGTAAAATAACCACCACAGGCAGATTCAAGTTCACTTTGAACATACTGTAGGTTTGACTTATTGTCAAGCTCATTACACAGGGATATGAAATGCAGTCATAGCCAATATATTCTGATTTGTAGATTTGACAATAACAAACAAAAATAAAACTTGGTTGTATAAAATTCAATGTACAAGACTAATAGATGAAATTATCAGGTGTTTGGCACCTTAACCCCAAGCAAGGGTAGCATTCACAGAGTAGGAATTCTTCCATTCAACTAGAATGGCATAAATGAACTCCAACATCATAAATAAGCAAAAATAACCCCTTGGGGAACATAGTGTCACTCTAAGATTTAATAATTTAGGAAGTACTATAAAAGGAAGTCACAACAGTGCCCGAGGTTGGAAAAAAGAGAACATGAGTATAGGGAAACCTTTTTGCACCGAAGTGGAGCAGGTGTAGTCAACTAGATCTAGAATGAAAAGAGAGCACACAAGCTAGTAAATATGATGCGAACAACAACAAGGATTCTATCGAAAGCCTGAGATAATGAATCAAATCCTCTTACCTAGAATTGAAGCAAAAGAAGAATGACTTGAGTTAGCTGAGGTAAGAGAACGAGTAGGAAGAAAAAATCAGAGTTAATAAGGGCAAAAAATATACCTGTACAGTGTGACTATGGGATGAATGAGTGTGTTGGTGTCAAGCCCCTGTTCCAGTATATACACATAGCATAATTTATCAATAATCATTACAAAGTGTTAGATAGAAATCAAACATCATAATTTAATTTTAAAGGGAGAAAATTAAAGGGATTCACCTATTGGTCAAATATGGTGGGGAAGACAAATAGCATAACATTCTTGGACTCGAAAACCATAGAAAGAACCACATGTTCTCTACCATAGAAACCCAAATTGAAATAGTTAACATTAAGTTTTAGGGTCACCGTGTGGCCAAGTGAAAGTAAACACAATAACCTAGGTTACATGGACAATAAAGCTTTGGTGGAAGGAGGGAACTCATTAAGGGGATCTCATCGATAGACTCAATTTATAAATCTCCATATTTATTCACTAACCACTAAAACCGCACTATTGATCCTGCTTTAGGAACATGCTGAAACAATTCAGAGGTTAAACTAAAACCTTGGTAGCAGAATAACAAGCAGGGTAGGAGTCAAAATGATAAAATAGAGTAGGGTTGAGCTTTAAATTATTTGGTAATGTGCTAACCATTTCATTTTACTTGGAAATCTTGGACGCCATGACAAATTTTGTAAAATAGGAATGAGAAACCCTTACTATTCAAGACCACATTGATCAAGTGGTAGATTGTCGATGGTATGAGACAATAGGTGTTGGGGGGTTAAGGACTATGATAGAGTTCAGTGGCAGCCCGATCACAGACCACCTGAAGCCACATCCAAACCATAAGCTTTAGAGGGAGGGTCACTAAATGGAAATGATAGACATGGGTAGGATAGAGGAGTTAGGGTTTTTTGAAACATTCTTGAGCCATTCATCGATCAAGGGAAGATCTGGGACTTTGATGTCCTCCCACCTTGAAATCAATCAGGGACCATGTGACTATGCGTACTAGGTACATGGCCAACATTGAGGTCTGAGGTCTGGTCCAAGGACCACGCCACATGGACCCCTCCTTTCAATTTAGTGCTTGTGTATTGGCTGGGGAATAGTGGTACTTGATGTATAGTGGAGTCTCAGTTGACTCATAAGGAACGTTAGTATGAGTAATCTAAGATGCATAGGCTAGGGTCTCTAATTAAGAACTGATAGGGAGACAATAAGGCACCTTAGTTTCCAAATGTAGTAATAAGTGTTAGATTAGTGGTGAGTTTCATTAGATAAATTATTCACAATGTAGTTTTTAACCCCGTAGAGAAATTACTTACATACGAATTCTAAATCACAGGAAAAATAAAGATGTGAGAGCATAACACATAAAACACATATACACAGAGATTTCCCACTGGATCCTAAAACCGGGACTACCAGCTTGATTTTTCATTATATTTCTTTGAATGTTACAATACATATTTATACATGCCGAAGCATCCAATACCATGGACCGAAAACCGTACGTAGGTTCACCCAACCTAATATAGGGTCCAAAAAAAATTTTCCCATCCAAATATTTACCATCAAGACACTTCTACTTCAAAAAAATATTTACCATCCAAATATGCCATCTACAGGCTACATAGTTTTACCATTCACAAATGTTACCTCTTTAGCAAAGCACAAGTAACATGCACCAAAATCCACATGTGATCGGTTTCAGGGAGCCCCCCATTACTGGGTAGAGGCAACAACATTTTCGACGTAACCTCTATCTCTTTTCTCTTCCTCTGATGAACTCAAAATCGCATTCATCTCAGATGATGATTTTATCACGCATATCCTCAACGGTGCAGGTTTCTTTGATTGGTTCGTATGATTCTAGCAGCCATCTTGTTAATCAACTCTCCTCCCTACTACTCTATGCTATTTTCCCCATTTTCCCTTCTCCAATAAAGAATCCAAGGCCACAAGCCCCATCTTCATGGGCCCTGTTGAGCTAATCAATGAGATGCTAACTGGAATCCCTAACTCTAATACTCTGCTTCCATTTCTTGCTCTTACAACCTACATGCTTTTCCCATCGTGACAGACTCATCAACCTACCCTTTCCACATTCACTACATTCACAGAGAACTAAGTGACTGTTAAGCACATAATTCCCTTCTCTGTCATTACAAATAACAGTAATGCCTTCTAGAACAACGAAATGCCTATTGCTTTTCTTTTCCTTGTCATCACAAACAATAACAATGCGCTCTTGAACAAATGAAAGGTTATTGTTTTTTTCTTCCTTGCCATCACAAACAATAGTAATATGGTCTGGAACAGTGAAAGACTTATTGTTTTTCTTTTGCTTGCCATCACAAACAACAGCAATGCGCCCTAGAACAAGGAAATTAGGCATATTGTTTTCCTCTTCCTTGCGATCACAAACAACAGTCGTACGCTCTGGAAGAGTGAAAGGCATACTGCTTTCCTCTTCCTTTCCATCAGAAACAACAGTAACGCAGTCTGGAACAGTAAAAATCCTATTTTTTTCCTTCTTTGGAGCTTTACTCAAGTCTAGTTGTTTCAGCGTACAATGAGGGCATGAATATTCAATAAGGTCTTGTCATTTTTCACTGCATATATTATCACAATCGGCATGAACCCCAATCTTGCACTTTTGACATTGGACCCAATTTCTTTTCAATGTGGGAATCCACACCTTCTTGCAAATGCCACAGTACTGATTGGACTCGTACAAATTGTAGCAGTGTAGACAGATCAATACATCCTTTTTAGATGAATTACCCAGTTGTTTAACATTAACAGACTCTAATAATTTTGAAGCTGGAAACTTCTAGCTACAACTGTTGCATATGGTTTCTTCTCCTTGATGTCTATCTTCATCTGGTTTAATCTCCTTGTTGTACCCGGAAGAAAAATCTGACACATAAGTTTCCTTAATTGCCTTAAGAAACTCACCCTTAAGGTGCTTAGAATACCTTTCCAACAATTTCTGACCCTCATATGATAACGTATCAAAGCTTTCCCAAAAAGGGAACAACATTTCTTCTTTCACCCATGCATATTGGTACTCTGAGCTTCTTTTCACCCCAAAAAGCCTAACACAAAGTCTCTGAGGAACCCGAATGCTCAGCACAAATTGTGGGGCGTCTTGTACGGGGTTGATAACTTCAGCAGGCCAAGAAGGGATGTCAACTCTGCTGCTAGACCTTGCCCAAATGATATCACCCAGGCCAAAATGTTCTAGAGGCAGGCCCTCTGAACATTCAAACGCCATCGAATTCTGTAGTAGAGATGTTTTAGAAACCCTAAAATCATCGTACTGCAGCTCGTTTTGATCTGCTACTGTCACACGCTTCTTCTTACATTCGTTAATATTAATCGCTCCTGCAAAATTTTGGCCCTTCGATTTTATGCTTGGCTTAGCACTCATACATTCCATGCACTTCGTTGGGCTATTCCTCATTTTTCTAGATTCATCTTCAATGTGGTGAAGCCTGGCCTGATGCCTCCCATTTCCAGGCGCCCCCTCCTCTTCTTCGCTGCTATTACGACGCCGTAATCCATACGCTAACGATTTTGCATCGCCACTGTCACCTCTCAGATCTCTGTTTCTCTTCCTAGAATGCTCCATCCTAACAATCAAATTGTCATGAGCATTTACCAGGCTGAAAACATACCTGAACTTTGCCTTTAGTGATGAATTGATTGCATTTCAAACCCTAATTCGAATGGCCTTTTAGGGTAGTTGGTTAGAGAGCAATACATAGAGTATTGTGCGATGGATCATTTAGTAAGGTATTTTTATAGTCGTTGTAGAGGACATAGTATAGAACATAGAGCGGAAGTTTGGCGCGAAAAGCTAAATTCTAAATCTATGCCGACAACAATAATCCGTTATTTTCCAAATTCTTCACCCGCTCTCCATTAAAAAGTTAACTATCAGTTGTTTTCTTTTTCAATGTTCTATGGGTCGTTTCTTTGTGCAAATGGGAGCCCTATATATTCAAATTCGAATTCGTCAATGGGTAGAAATTGATTTATGCATTTGACAAATTCTGGAATAAACTGCAACTTAAGTAATCTCCTTTTCTTTTCTTTTTTAATTACACTAGAATTAGTAACAGGGGCAACCACTAGTTGTGCTGCACCTGTATACAGCTCTAGGGTTAGTTGCTCGAAGCTTAGCAGGCCCCTCTATATAGCTCTATGGTTATTTCGAGGGATTTGAACTCATGGGAGCCTGCATTTCTAACAAACTTCACTGCATTGTGATTGCCAACTCGCATACCCAGTGAGGCTACAGCTTAACTGATCTTCATTTAGCTCCTTATTTTTATAATTTCTCACTTAGCATATTTTATAGTTCTTCAAAGGTATAATAACATGCAAATATAGGTCTTTTTCACTATATTTAAATGCAAATAACATGCACTATCTTTCTCAACTCTGATTCAAATATAGGCTAATAGTTCATTGAAAATGTTAGGTAATTGTAATTTTTTTTACCAGTGCTGAGGTGTCTCTACAAGGATCAGGGAGGCATCCAAATGAAGTGGTGTGAAGAGGAAATTGGAATGAAAGTGCAAATTGAAATTAAATTAATAAAATGGTAAAGAGGGAAGAGTTCATAGTAGACCACTGGTATGTGGGCAGGGGAGAATAGGTAATTGCTCGGTCTATTTAATGTGCTACCTAAAATTTGCCAATACATAGAGGAATGTCGACAGGAAAATACTTTAAGGGTATAATTAAAATACTATTGAAATGAGAAATGTACTCACTTAACTATTTCAAGTTAATTCGCGCAAGTTTTAGTTCCAACCCATTATGTTTTTCTATATCAAGCACTTTTCTAGCATTTTGGTATGAGCTTTCTAGTCTAAAGGACTAGGCACTCCTAACTTGGTCCCTTCCCTCATTCTACTTTTGTAAGTTTTGTTTGAGTGAGACATTTTCCTCTTAGTATGGGTCACTTCTCTCTTTCTGACACATACACTTGGCAGTTTGATGAGATGTTGACACATGGTTGTGGTGTGTCAACACTTGTTGACATAACATGGGAAATTTTGCACATGATGGAGTTGACACATTGTTGCAGTGGGGATGTAGCTTGATGTTGGAGGGGTCAACCTTCCATGGTGGAGAGCAGCATGGAGATATTGTGACAGGTGGTCAATGATCATGGATATCGATGACATAATTTGGTATGGACTAACTTGGTGACAGTTGGTCACTTAGATGAGACATGGTGGAGATGGAGTCCTACATATGTTGCAGGGATGTTTGCCATATGTGGAGGAGTCGATATCATGGATTGATTCTTAGGGATGTTGTCAAGGATGACAATGACTTCAGGTGAAGGAGGATGTAAGTACCTCGGGTGCTAAGGCATTGGGCGCACAGGCGGTCGCTGGTGCGACTGACGCACGGGTGTGATGGGCACCCGGGAAAACGTTGGGCGCGGGTGCGACGGGCGACTCGGGCAAACAACGGAGGGCGCACGATGGTGAACCCAGCATGCACGGGTGATCGCACACTAGGGCGTGTGGGCAGGGCACGTGGGTGAACGCAGACGAGGGCACATGGGTGAACGAGTGGGCAGGCGTACACGGAGGGCGCGAAGGTGGGCGCGCACGACGGGTGCGCGCTGTAGAGGAAAAGTGATGAACTTTGCGACGATAGTTCTGCGACACTAGTAAGAAGTGCGTGGACGATGAAAATATATACCCACGGTAGAGTGAAGGTTGAGGGTGGGCCGACCGCGGTTGAGGGCGAGCCGACTGGCATTTAGCGTTCACGATGGGGTGCTAAAACATGCTTTGGGGGGTTGGCCAAAGGGAAACCACCCCCACTATAACCACGACGGAAGTGTATATATGGGAGAGCGTGGAACACTCCAAAAGAAATCGAACATTGCTCATCCTCTGTTGTCTTTGCATATCTAGTGGAGAGTGCGCAGTTTTGTATGCGCATAACTCATGCACATTGCATGGTGTGTGTGCAGAGATAACGCTTGGATATTGGTTGGTTAAGAGGGCCGTGAGTTGAGGTTTGGACATGCATATGTGTAAGATTGTATAGAGTGTCTTGGTGACCCGTGTGGGCACCCACTCTTGGTGCAAAGGTGTGCATATGCTTATGTAAAGGCATGTTGCCTATGATTGTAAAATTTGGCTAAGTGTTGGCTTGGAGTTTGCCAAGCACACTTGAGCGTTGTACTGTTGTAAACTGATATATAATATATTGTTGGGCAGACTATTCGAGAATTGCCCCTCCCCTTTATATCGTGCAATTGATGTTCTTTTATATTGTTGTGGATAATGATTAAGTATGGGTGATCATTGATATAAAGGTCTATTGCATTTTATACTTGGTTGCGAAACACAAACTAAGTTATCGGTTGTGAATTAGGCGTAGTCCACATACATTAGTATTGTTAAAAAGAAAGTGTGTGGTGGTGCCGCACCTCGCTGGCATAGTTGGAGGACCACCGCCACGTGCGGGAGTGACAGTTGGTATCACAGCCTTGTGTTGAAGGTTGAAGCTTGTGAAGAAGTGGCCATAGTAACAGGTTCTTGCAGGGAAAGAGGTTGATGAAACACACTAAGTGTGACATCAAGGACTTGGGTTGCAGGTGAAGCCGACACATGATCGAGACTAAATTACAAAGAAGGAAGAGGCTATTGGAAATGGCTGAATCCCATGCAGGGTCTAGTCATGATCCCATGGATACTACTCTTGGGTTAATGCAGAAAGTAGTGGAAAGGTTGGAGTACTTAAAGAGCAACTTTGAAACAAGGATTGACCTTGTTGTGGAAGAACAAAAGGC
>APFE031524162.1:0-48482 GCA_000404065.3 Pinus taeda | reverse complement strand
GACACAAGAAGAGGAAGAGGACATGTCCCGTGTTCCATATGCAAGTGCAGTCGGTAGCTTGATGTATGCAATGGTCTAGACTAGACCAGACATTGCACATGCAGTGGGAGTATTGAGCAGGTTTATGTCAAAACCAGGGAAGGAGAACTGGACAACAGTGAACCGAGTTTTCAGGTATTTGCGTGGAACTAGTGATTATGGTTTGTGCTATCAAGGAAGACCAGGATTGGACAGAGTGTTGGATATTCATGGCTTTTTTGACGTAGACTGGGCTGGAGATATGGATCAGAGAAGATCTACAAGTGCATATGTGTTTAACCTATTTGGACGTGAAGTCAGTTGGATGAGTAAGAAACAATCTGTAGTGGCACTATCAACTACAGAGGCAGAATACATGGCAGCCACTCATGCAAGCAAGGAAGCAGTTTAGTTGCAGAGATTGTGTTCAAGTACCGGGTTACAACCTACAATTGGTATCCCAAAGATTGCAAACATTGGACTCCTAGTACAACATCACCACCACCCATTGGAATGGAAACCATTGGACTATTCATTACATATTCCCCCATGGTTAATTTTATATTATGGCACTTTCTAGAGCAATTTATATCTCCTCCATTTACAACCATCACTTGACACCCTAGTGCTAGATATAAGAAGCAATTCAATTCCTTAGCTACCTTACAATGAATTAAATTATGGGTACTACCGGAATCAATAATAACTATTACGTTTTTCTTCTTGATATATCCTTCTATCTTGAGAGTTTGAATAGTTGTAATTCCTGCAAATACATTACAAGATATGGTCAGATTCATTTTTTATTTCTTCAGGGTTGGTTCCATGTGTATATTCTATTCTTTTGGAGTTTCTTATTCCTTTTCTTCCCCTTCTTCACAATCTGTGTAAAATAATTTCTTCTCAGCACACTTATGGCCTTTAGTGTATTTGTTATCATAAGTATAACAAAGCCCTTTTCCCCTTTTTTCCTCCAATTGTTGTGGTGTTAACCTTGTAGGTTGTGGAAGGCTAGGAGCAACAAACACTTCAATCTTTATAATTGTAAGTGGTAGACTTCATTGCTTCCCTAATTTTTCTTTCAAATTTTATTTCCACCATGAATTTCTTCTCTAATGAATCAGGTTCCCAAAGGTGGACCTCATGTTGGATGTTATCCTTTAATTTCCCTATGAAGACATCAACCCAATGCTCCTAAGGAACATAATATACACTGATATTCAATTTTTGGAAGTCCACAATGTGCTCCACCATTGAACCCTTTTGTTTGATATTTATCAATTAGCTAAATAAGGTGTTCCTCTTTGTAAACTTTTAAATGCTCATTTCCTCCTTAAACGTTGACCAAGTGACAAGTGGTTTACAAGAACAAAGCCATCGATACCATAAAAATTGATTGGGTTATAAATATAAATATGCAATGCGTAAATTTTGTGTGTATTTCACATCATGGTTATCAAAATATAGCTCCATCTGTAGAATCCATGTTAGCAAATCCTTGTCATCAAAGTTCCCCATATTGATATTTGGAATGTAGTGGGTCTTAAACCCACATTGGAGTCTCAAAAATCACGAGTAACATTATTTTTGTTCTCATCATGAGTTTCATGAAATACCTTTTCGCTATTAGGATTTCATGTAACAACTTTGTCAAATCATCCTTCAAACCTTTTTTTCCTCTTTTTAAATCATTCATGTCACCTTTTATATATACTTTTAAACTATCCATGTCGCCCTTTATTTATGATTTTAAGCCATCCATGTCACCATTTAATTCTTTCTTTTAAACCATCCATGTCCCCTTGTAAGCCATCCATGTCCCCTTTTAGGGCATCTTTAGTTTCTCTTTGTGAGAGAGAAATTTGTTGCACTTGGTCCCATAATTTTGATATATCATGTTGCAATTCTTCCTCTTTATGCACCATAGTAAATTTTTTTGAGGGCTTAATGGGTGTGAAATTCTATTATTTGGGAGGAATTTGAGAATCAGATACTGATGTTTTTGCTTCAATATTCCCTTGGAATCACTTCAAATTGATTTTCAAACAAAATTTATGCAAATTTTTAAAAAATACACAATGTTTTCTTCCTTTTATAAGCTCGATATTCAAATGTTCGTACCTCTATAATTTCAGCTCTCCAAGGTCTCAAATTTTTTCTTGTAGTAGTCCCGTGAGTCTCCTTTCTCAGCCCACAAGTCAAACCAGTATTTGGTTCTTTAAGAAAATATTTGACCAATATCCAACGATGACTTGATTATAGACTGGTTTAATAGAGAAAAATTGTATGGAGTGCCATGTGTCATTGTTTTGACGTTCGGCCCTAAAAATGATATACAAAAAACAAGTTCCATTCAATTTAAGTCACTTTTTGCGAAATTCAAATCCAATGCTCATAGAAAATGTTATGACTATTTTCCCTAGGTTACTTGTTTGAGACTGAATTTTGGATCCTTCAAAAACCCTAACATCTTCGGACCATATCATAGAAAATATAGTGAACCAAGATCTAGAATTGTTAGAGGACCTTCACCAATATTATAGCTCCATGTGGTAAAAATGTCAGCTTCTAAAACCCTGTATAAAAATATTTATAGATAAAATACCAATATAACCTATTTGAAGTAGCGAAACCTTAGAATCCAGGGCTCTGATACCAAATGACCAACTCACAAAACAAAAATAAAGATAGATCTATGACTTAAAGGTAAACCTCCTTTACATTACATAAATGAACAATTATTGGATGATACAAATGATAAGATATCCTTAGTATATATAGGATTCTAAGGGGTCACAATACAATTAGAACCTACATCACAATAATAATGGAAGAACACAACAATAACAATAGTTTTCTTATATGGGGCACAACAATAAAAATATGGGGGATACATGGGCATAACAATAACAATATGGGTATATAATAACAATAACAATAAGGGGGATACCCTAGTATTATAGGGACTTAACATCATCTAGTTAACTGATCAATCAACCCATAATATCCCGTGCATGAAAGGAATTCAAATTGCTCAAGTTGTGGTGGAGATTTCAGGGTAGTGTACAATTACTTATATACTAGATTGAGTGTATAGCTTAGATCATTGGTTAGGTGATAAATCCTTGAGAATTGTGCAATCAATTTGGAGGAAAATCGTAAAGAATAGGAGACCATTTCCTTGGGAATTGAGGAAGGAAACAGGTAGCACGAGTGAGGGTAGCACAAGTGAAGGCAACGTGAGTGCATGAACTATTAGTGTAGGTAGATTGAGAACATGTTTACTCATTAAGTTTGTTCTTAGAGTGAGAGATCTCAATTTTAGTTGCTTCTAAATTCACTTGATTAATGCAAAAATGGCTTAAGGGGTTTTTAGTAGTTTCTTTCCCCTAGAAAAATTTGTGTGCCTATGTATTCGATGATGCATGGTTGCACAAGTTGTTATAAATTGTGGATTACTTTTTGCAGAGTATTAGAGTAGAAACATGTCTCTTGTTTTCAATTTGAAATATTGAGCAGTTACAATTCTATCAACATATTTCTATAATCTATTCTTAACAATGATTTTATTTAGGGATCTATAATTAATACTAAGTCTCCATGTCCAATTCTTCTTTCGCACCAACATACTTGGGCTCCTTCAACATGAGGAACTTAGCCAAATCTGGCCATTGTGGATCATCTTATGAGTCTGATATTTTATTTCCTCATTATTAAAGATATACTATCTAGATATTGGGCCATTAGGTAATGAAGCACTACATATCAATTCAGTTGAGTGCTCAACCTGACAGTGTAGAGGAACCCCCATAGGTGAATCAAGTATATCTCGATATTCTTCTTCAATCTTTCCCACCTACTTATGTGAATCTATATAGAGAAATTGTGACAATGTTGTTTTGGCCATGGTGACCTTCATTTAAACTTATGAAGAAACCATGAATATGAAAAAATAAGTGGTCTAAAAGATTATATTTTGGCACTATTTTATTAAGATTGATGAAACTACCATAGTCATAACTAGATTTGTTACCCTATAGAGATCAAACCTTACTGTGATAATGAAACTTGTGGATGAAACTCATAAAAAAACATGGTGTTTCCACATATAAGGTTATAATAACATCACAAATTTTGAGTGGGGCAACATCACATAGTACCTCATCTTTGAATAGATTGGTGCCATAGGATAGGTGGCATTTTTTGATAACATGGATATCTTATCCATTTATCAACTAACCAATGATGTATGGTTGGGGTTGTGGCACCATCGATAGCTTCAATATTTTGATGAAGATTTCTAACATCATTTTATTCTAGCTTCCACTATCAACACTAAAATGTAGTGGGGCCCTCTTTACACATATCTATAAATGGAGGAGGTACTCCCCCTCCTAAGGGTACTATAACACTTCTAGTTTGATATTTTTGGCTGCAATGGTAGCATTGGGTTCTGCGTTGATGATCCCATTTCCTTTATCATGGTTTGAATCATAAACTGGTCTACAATTTAATTATTTTTCTTTAAGGTCATCAAAGAATGGTTGTTTCCAATGACATTCATTAGTGTGGTGTGAGGTGTTTTTGTTGAACACACACCACTCTCCATTATCCTTCTTCAACTTCGAATTACGCTTCTTTTCCGATGAATTGGGATTTTTTTTCTTGATGTTTTCTCTCCTTTATTTGACCATTTTTTAGCAAGTTAGGGTTGCCTTTTCCAACATTTTTTTGTGATAGATTTGTAGGCCCAAACTCCTACTCATTCTGCTGATTCAATTTTTGCTCAATTTTGTGAAAATATCGATAAGTGACTCTTACTGAGGAGATGTACAAGAAATACATCTTTGTTTGGATGTACTTATGCATGATACTATGATATTTCAAAACTAGGTGTCGCTCAAAGTATCTGATACACAAATTTGAGCACAAGGTAAGGAAAATATTGGTGTAATTCGACATTGTCTAGTTTCTCTCTGATTAGAAATTTGTCCATCTCAGGTACTGGTTGTCATAGCTCCCTACGGGTTGGATATCCTCCTTGAGTGCATCATCAAGAGAAACCAAAGTTGGTCGTACATTGAATATCACAAACTTATCTTTGTTTTCTCTCTCAGTAAACTTTGCACCAACTCTACCATGGGGAAGGGATTTCAAGAGAACGAAAGTGATATTTATATTGTCAATTTTGTTTAGATAGAGTAATAAAATTATAACATATTTAACCATTTATCTAAAGAATATTTATATATTTGGCCATAAAATAAGGGGATATCAAAGTTCAATTTTATCTTGAAGTCTGTCTCACCTCCAAATTTGCCACTTGTTGAAGGTTACTTGTTATTTTTTTGTAGTTGTCGAAGGGGAGAAGGTAGTATGATCTTTCCAGGTGTGGAAACCAATTCAGTGTGTATAAGAAAAGCACAAAGGACAAAGGTAGAAGAAATAAAATATTTAAGGATAAGTATGAATATTTTATTTTAGTTTTATTATGCCTGTGATCTATGATTCCCATTTATGATGGTTACATGAGATTTATGAATTTTGTTTATGATGATTACATGTGATTCATGATTTTGATCTATGTTGGTTGTGTTTTGAGATAATCAGATGTGGTACGTTTATACGTGATGATTTGGTCAAGAGATGGTTTGGCTTGTTGTGATAGGAAGTGAACACAAGTGCAAGTGTACCTTATTGAGGGGATACTAACTAATGAGGTATGATTTGGATTTATTTCAATTTTTCTTGAATATAATGGGAATTACGTGCTTGGTATAGGAAAGCGTGGAAATGTTTGGATTAGATTTGTTGAAATTCACTGCAAGAATTAGCAGCAACAACAAAAAGGAATTGTAATAAGCAATAGCATGATGGTAAAACACTTTAGGAGTAGGGCCATTGTGGGAAATTGGTGCCCAATAGTGTCCATTGATTTCCATGAGCATGTTATGATCGGTATCATGGTTTTGAGGTAGGGATATGATTTTTTATGGACCTTCTTGTTAGTGTCAATGCTTTCACACAGCTATCAGTGATATAATTTCTCTTTTTCATTTCATATTAGGTGTCTCATTCTAATGAGCTACACTCCATTAGGTCATGGATCAACTGATGGTAGGGTTTTATTTCATTTCTCCCTCATGCTATATACATGTTGATCTATTTTACTTATCTTTTAAGGCATTCGTAGTCATTCCAGTTCACTTCATTTACAAAAAATCAGTATTAGACTTTAGTCTCATTAGGTCTTAGGTTTTTTCTCCATTGTCATTCACATGAAAAATAAATTTCAGCAGGCACATGAGGAGGTTATTCAAAAATCATAATTTCTTGATTTGTAAGCTTAATAAAGCTCTTTAAACTCAAAACTAGTTTTGAGTTGAAAGAGTAGAGAATTTGTATTTTATCATTTCACTTCATGTAATTCAATGTAATTTTATGGTTTCTATATGTAACACTATTCACATGCTACTCTTGGTCACTTGCCAACATGGTCAATTCCTACCACTGAAAAAAAGTCAAAGAAAATAGCATCATCCCATATGCATCATTCCACTTATGGACCTGCAAAAAGTCAAAAATAAGTTAAAACAGAGTATTTCACAAACATTAAAAAGTGGGTTATGTTTAATGAGAAATCAAAGGGCTTGAAAAGTTATAAAAATCATTTCATCTTTCATATCATCTCATTGTGTTATCTAATGTGCTAAGGAGAGATCGAAAGGCGATTTTAAGGTGTCATTGGACAAAAAGAAGAAAGCTGAGGTGTTTTTGGAGAAAAAAAGAGGTGTTGCGCACCTATTGCCTGGCGATACGTGTTGGATTCTATTTGCCAGTGTTAGTTAACATAGGTGTTGCGCATTCGTTGTGTGTTGCGCACCTGTTGGAGTACGTTGCGCATCTATTGGAAACTGCCTATCAATGTTGGAAACCCTGAAATAAAAGTAAAGTCACTTAAATCTCCTCCAATTTGAAAGGTTTTCTTCCCTTACAAGCAAGTGTTTCTGCTCTTTCCATATTATAATTAGTTTGTGAAAAAAAAGCTAAACCCTAGCTGTTGTTAAAGCAAAGTTTATTCATAAAATTCAATGTTTACATAGCTATCTTTTCATAATTAGTGGTTTTGCTTTAAAACCCTAACCCCTACACACACTTCATATTCCCATTCCCATTCACTCATATACACTTCCCTAAAACCCTACTTACATACATAACCCTATACCCTAACCCTATACCCTCAATTCTCAAAACCCTAATCATCACCTTCATACCTTATTCCCTAAAACCCTACACTCTATCAAATCTCACTCATATCCCTATTTTCTCTCACTCATTCCCTTTCTTTTGAAAATATCTTCATATTCATCATTCACCTACATTATCTTTCTTTCCCCATAATCATATACAGTCAAATAAGACAATGGACAGATACTATGAGACTGGGGAAGAGAGCCTCGGTGACAGTTCTAGGGAACTAAACTTGCGCAGAGGAGACCTCACAAAGGAGGAAAGATAATCAGGAAGGAGTCTATCAATTTGAAAGAAATTCTTGCTTGTTCACTTACCATATCATGTTTCAGACATCACTCTTGCTTTGATTTCTACAAAATGGTGGAGAAGGTCAAGTTTCGTCATGAGTTGGCCATGTTATTTGTGGCTTACCTGAACAATGGTAAGGTAAACCTTGATGGTATTTCATTCACATTATCAGCTACTATTATTTCAGAAGCAACATGTATTCCAAACATAGGTGAAAAATGGAAGGGTGGTACATTGACAGGGAATTTTATAAGCCTTACATCAAGGCTGCATGCCTTAGCAAGCTGAAAAGGGTGTTTCCAATCAAATTTTTGCAGGACAGGTTTGCCCCACTCATGAAGATCATAATTAAATATTTTACTTGTGAAGGTAGGTTTTCAAGGTTGTATGCCTACCAAATTAGGTTGTTGATGCATTTTACTAGAGTAATAATGATGGATCTTCCTTTCTTCATGTTGCAGAATATTGAAAAGATAGCACACTATGTCAAGAAAAAGACTTATCCCCAACAAATGAACAGCATTTACCACTCTTTGACCAAGATCATTGTGTTGCATCAATTGAATAAGCTTAATATACCATGCGAAACCTTCATTTCTCATGAGGATTTCAAAGGTCCTCAAATATTTTCATCAGTGCATCAGGAGGAAGTTGAACCTTCAGGACATGAACAAGCCAAAGAAACGAAAACTTTGGGAGTGCCAATGTTTGTCACTTATGAGAGAGGCACTAGGAGGCTTTTTGCTGCTGCCAGGCAAGTATTATCTCCACTAGGGGTGGAAGGTGTCTTGCCTTCTTCTCCAACTATATAGGTACAGGCTGATCAGTAGCCCAAGAGCAAAGATACTAGCAAGTAAAAGATGCATGAGGAACATCCTATTGTAGGACAAGAGAGAGATTGTGTTTTGATTAATCAAGAAGATGTTATTGACTTAGGTTCTCCAGGCTCAAGGATGAAAGACATGGTCATCAAGGAGAAAGAGGTTGAAATACAAGCCTTTTCAGTCAACCTACAAAGTGCCAAATGGATCATTAACTATCTTAAGCAGGAAAACAAATAGTTGACGGAAAAGAAAGACCTCATGGAGTTTCATATGATAAAAAATAAACCGGCGAAGGGAAAAGAAAGCAAACATCAAGATGACCTCCATTGAGCAAGAAATTGAGAATTATGGAGAAGCTTGGTTAGCGAGGTTGAATATTCACCTTGAGAAGCTGCTTGAGAAGGCCAATAAAGAGAAGAAAATGCTTCGCCACATGGCCTATCACTATTTGACCCGAAACCAGATATGTAACTTAAGGATGAAGAGGCTTAAGGCTAAGTTGAAAAGGCCTTTAAAAGAAAAAAAGACCATGATATACTCAAAATCATGGCCAGAGATTCATTAGCTTAGAAAAGCACTTAATGAAGATGCTTCTTGCCAATTTTGAAGAAATTTTGAGAAATTTTGGTGATTTTGCATTTTTGGAAATTTTTACACAGGGATTTCCGGTGGCGTTGAGCTTCTGATGGGGACACTATTTTGAGAAATGGATTACATATTTGGATTCAGCATGAAAAAATAAGTAAACCCAGAAAGTTTGAGAAAACTTGGTGAAGATCTTGGCCACCAAAAGGTCAAACAACACCCAAACAAATGCCCTCTCTGCCACTTTTTTGACCCATAGGAAGAAGTCTTGGGAGAATCAGCTTCTGGAGTGGTAAATGGCATCCAAATCAGGATATTAAAATTTTTCCAGAAACTAAACAGGTAGGGCTTTCCAGCAAGCCATCTTGGGACTAATTTAGATGAGTGGAAGACCTTCAAAATGACCTCTGAAGTGGCATTACGCATTAAATTTTTGGCATTGTGCATTAAATTAATTTTGCTAGTTTTGCTAGAAAAGCTAAATTTCGCCTACTTTTCTCTATAGTTGAATTTTTCTTGCTCTCTTGGTGAAATTAGCATGGTAAATGGTATAACTTTATGTAATTATGGATTTAAAACACTTGATAGGGTAGATACATCAATTCAAAGGTGGTTGTGAGCTGAATGAATTGGTTTCCTTGGTTTTAGAGGCAAGCTATTCCATTATGTACTTTTGTGTTCCTAGTTTAGATGTTGTTGAAATAGTTCCTTGACTCATGGATTCCACCCCTGATGAATAGCTTAAATGGTTTTGAGGTCTATATGATGTCTTTTCTCAGTCATTTGTAAAGGTTGGACTCTTTTGGAAGTGGTGTACACATTGTATACTTGTATCTGCAGGTTGGCCAGGAATAAAACCAGGTTTCACAACTATTTTTGTGGGATTCTTATGAAAATGAGTTTATGTATTGTTTCTTCTTTGTAATGATTTTTTCTTATATTTTATATGTATCCAAATCTCTCTTTCTAAACTAAATGAATCAAGGTGAATAAGAAAAATGCACTAAGTTACAGTGCTTTGTCTTGGGAATGCATTTGGTTTTTTATGTTTTCAACAGTTTGAAGAGGATTCGTGGTTTCTTCATGCCCTCCTCAACTGTCTTAAATCTACCATTTCATCCAATTTCTAGTACATAAGGTGGGCTATTTGAGGTGATTTGTAAAAATGTACTATGATACAAAATGTTCGCCCACTAAAAATTTAAAACCCCTTAATTTCGCCAAAGGGCGAACATTCGCCCCTAAAATTATCCTTGACCTAAAGCTAATATACCTAGCCTAAAATATAATTTCAATTCAGTCATCTCAAGCTGTAATTGCAGACATCTAAACTGAGATTGACAAGGAGAGAGCCCTCTCTCGACCTGGTAGGGCTAGCTACCAGGTTAAGTGTGGTTTGTGGTTATCCTAGTATTCCCTCCCTTCAACTTGAGGTCAATCCAGGCTCTAAAACTTTTGATGTGAAGAAACCTTGCCAAGGGAGGGGTCACCTGAGGTACTGTATAGTAAAGAAGGGGATGATCATGAAACTTGGAAGGTGTGTAACTACATGGAAGGGGGTGACTGAATTTCCTAACGGACTATTTAGAAGAGAAGTGAAGGCCTCAGATGGATCTATTCTGGTCATTATAACTTCCATGCCGAATCAAATACACATTGGGTGTGTGTCCTTAAACAATGACCTAGTAAATATTCACTGAGAGGACAAGTGGCGTAGGATTGTAGCGCTAGAAATTAGGTCCAACTTTCACTTTCATAGTGGATTTCGTACCTCGTGGGAAGGAAGTGAGTCTTGGTATTTTTTTGATGGTGCAGGTGTGAGTGTCTAGATTCCCTTGTTGCTAATACGACCACTGTGTCCTTTGATTTCCTAGTTGAGAAAATGTGCATACATATATGTGTGTGTGCACATGTTATTGTAAATATTGTATCGAGCTAACTTTATAAAGCTCCATAGAAAGTGTGATTATTTTTTGGTTGAAGAAAGTGTGTATAACTATATGTGGTTGTTATTGTAAATATTGTAATGAGCTGTATTATAAAGCACCAATAAATGATATTATTGTCATATCTTTAGCAACCATCATTGTAAATACTACAATGAGATGAGTTATATAGCTCCATGGGAAGTATGTTTTTTTGTTCAATGTATTTTTGGTTGTAGGTGGCATTGAACACCAAGGATGGTGTTCCCCAAAGAGTGAGGGTTTTCTAATAACCCTTATCAAACAGCTGCGTAATAATGTTAATAAAAGAAAAATAATAACCATGGCCATGGGACATGTATTCCAATATGAATGGTGGGAAAAAACATCCTCATGGGTGTTCATTTGGTTTATTATGGCTTAGGAAATTGGCAAAGGCAATAAAAAATTCTTTGGAAAGGCAAGAGACATTATGTGGCATTTATTTATGAAAATAATGGAAAATAGGAGAAAAGAAAGGTGAAAGGTCACACGTTTCATGTGAAAAGGAAAATGAAGGAAAAATAATGGAAATTGAAGAAAATAAAGTCCTCAATGATAAAAAGGATTCTAAGGATTAGTTCATGGCTTTTTGTCGTTTACATTTTTGTCAGTTTAGTTTTGGAGCCCTCATTTTCTATTCTCTTTCTTATACTCTTAGACACGGGGAGTTTTCTTGGAGCACTCTTGGATGAGTTTGACATGATTTAGATTTGGAGAAAGAATGGAAAGGAATAGTGGGAAATCACAAGAGGACATTAGAAGCATCATCTATAGAAATTTTTGCATGCAGGTACTAAGTTGCATGTATGGCTTCCTTGTTATTTTTGACATGCATGACACATGCATGTTGTTTCTCAATTATGATATGTCATTGGCATGGATGATTACCTGGATTGACGGTTTCTTTTCCTAGCCTTTCCATTTCCTATATATTGATGGTGTTGTGGGTTTATTTTTTTTTTTTCTCGTTGGTTTTCATGTTCCTTATGGCTATGGGTTGCGTTACTAGTTCCTGGAAGCCTTGACTAGACAAATGTTGTAGAGGCCCTGTAACAGCTTGGGTTGAGTTACTAGTCCTAGAACCCTTGGTTGGAAAAACACTCTAGAAGACCTTGGTGCATTGAGTTACTAGTCTTGGAAGCTCTAGTTGGACCAACAATCTAGAAGCTCGATTTAAGTTGTGGGTTGAGTTACTAGTCCTGGAACCCTTAGTTGGAATAAATGCTCTAACGCCCTGTAAAACTTGTGTAGAGACCAATCTAATGATGGTTAGTGATGTCCAACCATGAGGTGGAATTGTTGATTGAGGGTTGAAGTTTCTTCACCTCTCTAAGCCCTAGTTTTTTTTTGGTTGATTAATTCCATGAGATCCAACATTCATGATTGGAATATGGCACCGAAGTGATTGGCTAAAAAAAAGATTTAATTCATCTAATCTATGGTCAGGTGGTACATGGAAGTCCCAGACCTAGTTGCATTTTTCATATGTTAATAAGAGTTCATTTCCTCTTGTATTTGATGGGTAAATATACTTGTTCATATGTGGTTTCTATGGTTGTTATATCTTTGTTATTTATGTTGAAAACATGTTGGTTAAGAGGATGTTTTATGATAGTATTGATGTATGACTCTTATCTTTTTTTTTTTTAGGAAAAAAATGAATATTGAATATATGACCTAATACATGATAATGTAGCTATTTTGATAAGGCATCAATGATTCCTTACAAATATCAGATAAGTATAAGGCCCCTATGCTCGGATCGATTGTTATGACCTGTAGAATTCATATTTGTGACATGTTTGATGAAATCTATGTCATGGCTAGGAGGGGTCAAGCCAATTCATTGATCAAATGTTTGCATTAGTAATCTTGTTTCAAAGTTACTTGTCATTTCTGAAGTTTTCATAAAGTTATGGGAAGTGTTCTGAGTCTTGGCCCTCAAAAAGTGGCATAGAATCTGGGGTCTTTGGCTCAAAACTAGCTAAAAATCCACATTTCTTGCCATGCCTTGTTGTGGGAGAAACCAGAAGTCCTTAGTCACATGCATGGCTTGTCATGGTAGTGGCTAGGGGCCCAAATCACTGAAATGATATGTTTTCTAAGGGGTTGGTTGGCTTCTAAAGGTTCTGTAGCATTCGTGGAAGGTCATAATGGTTTTGATTTATCAATTCCACTTCCTTAACTTTACATGAGGAGGTCAATCACATCATATTACCCTCTCGTCACATATTAACCCCAACATACTAGTTAACTTTCCTAAATGTGGAAGAGGGTGTTATCGAATAGCATGATCATGATCATGAATAGGTGGGAGGATTTTGGGAGTCTCCAATACCTTTGAATGATTGTCCAATACTTTTTGGATATATGGAGAAATAGATGATTTCGATGTTTGAACCTCTAGTGAGAATAATTGTGCAACTACACCCCGTTGATATTTCTTTAGAAGCTTTCTATGCCATTAGAGCTAATCAGATTTCCTATTTTCCATACTATATCCCTTAATTTAAATTCCTTTCCTTCCCAAAACAATTGAAGAAATTTTCTTGAAAAGAAAATTTATCATCTACAAAGATTCTAACCATGGGACTCCTAGTACAATATCAACACCGCCCATTGGAATGGAAATCATTGGTCTATTCAATACATATTCCCCCATGATTAGTTTTATATTATGGCACTTTCCAGAGGAATTTATAGTTCCTCCATTTATAAGCATCACTTGAAACTTTGGTGTGAGATATAAGAAGCAATTCAATTCCTTTGCTGTCATACAATGAATAAAACTATGACTACTACCCAAATCAATCAACACTATTACCTTTTTCTTCTTCATATATCTTTCTATCTTGAGAGTTTGAGGAGTGGTAATTCATGCATATGCTTTACAAGATATGGTCAGATTGATTTTTTCTGTCTTTGTGATTTTTTTCCTAGTCTATATTATCCTATTTTGGTTGTAGGTTTTAACCCCGTACAAAAATTACTTGCGTACGAATTCTAAAACACAGAAAGTAAACAATGCAAGAGAATAACACATAAAACACATATACACAGAGATTTTCCGCTGAATCCCAAAACTGGGACTACTAGCTTGATTTTTCATTATATTCCTTTCAATGTTATAATACATATTTATAAATTTTGAAACATCCAATACCATGGACTGAAAACCATCGCGCCCAAAAAACATGTGTGAAAATCATGCACAAAACCATAGGTGGGTCTGGCCAACCTAGCATAGGGTCCAAAACCAAAATTTTCCGGGGCGCTACCCCACACCCCATAAAGTGGGGTTATGGGTACACCTCAAACCCCCATGACCTCCCCCCCTCTAACCCCCAATTAACTACGTGGGCTAGTCATGGAAAGAATATAACATAACCCAACATTGGTGTCTCTTGTTCCTTTTCTTCCTCCTCTTCATAATCTATGTAAAATAATTTCTTTTGAGCACACTTATGACCTTTAGTGTATTTGTTATCACAACTGTAACAAAGGCCTTTTTCCCTTTTTTCCTCCAGTTATTGTGTTGTCAACCTTGTAAGTTATGGAATCCAAACACTTCCATATTTATAATTGTTAGTTGTAGACTTCCTTGTTGCCATAATTTTTCTTTCAAATTTTCTTGCCACCCTAAATGTCTTCTCCAATGAATCAAGTTCCCAAAGGTGAAACTCATGTTGGATGTTATCCTTAAAAGTCCCTATGAAGACATCAATTCTATGCTCCTCTTGAATATAAGTTACCCCGATATTAAATTTTTGGAATTCCTCAATGTTCTCAGCCATTGAGTCCTTTTGTTTGAGATTTATCAATTGACTAAAGAAGGTGTTTCTCTTTGTATCCTTACAATGTGCTATCATTTCCTCATTAATAATTGACCAAGTAATAAGTGTTTTACAGTAACAAA
Source organism: Pinus taeda (assembly GCA_000404065.3). Lineage (NCBI taxonomy): Eukaryota > Viridiplantae > Streptophyta > Pinopsida > Pinales > Pinaceae > Pinus > Pinus taeda. Next base: position 33,630 of record APFE031524162.1, on the reverse strand, counting down.
TCCATCGATACCATACAAACTGATTGGGTTCTATATATAAAGATGCAATGTGTACCTTGTATGTGTATTATACATCATGGAGACCAAACTTTTGCTCCATTTGTAGTATCCATGTTACCAGATCCTTGCCATCAAACTTCCTCATATTGATATTTGGAATGTAGTGGGTCTTAAACCAACATTGGAGTCTCTAAAATCATGATTAACATTATTTTTTTTGTGATCACTAGTTTCATGGAATATATTTCCCCATTAGGAAGCATTTCTTGCAGCAACTTTTTCAAACCTTCCTTGAAACCTTCTGTTCATGCTTTTAAACCATTCATGTCACATTTTATTTATACATTTAAACCATACATGTCACCTTCTATTTCTTCTTTCAAACCATCCATGTTTCCTTTTAAGCCATCGATGTTCCCTTTTAGTTCATCTTTTCTTTCTCCTTCTGAGAGAAAAATTTGTTGCACTTGGTCTTGTAATTTTGATATGTCATGTTGCAATTATTCCTCTTCATGCGTCATAGTAGAGATTTATGAGGGCTTAATGTGTGTAGAATTATTTTGTTTGGGAGGAATTGTAGAATCAAATACTGATATCTATGCTTCAGTATTCCCTTGGAATCACTTAAAATTGATTTTTCAAACAAAAGTTATGTAATTTTTTTAAAAATGCACGCCTTTTTCTTTCCTCTAGGATCAAAATCTTGAAACGGTTATACCTCTATAATTTTGGTACTCCAAGGTCTGAAATTTTGTCCCATGGTAGCCCTATTAGTCTTGTTTCCAATGCTACAAGTGAGACTTAGATTGGATTCTTCAAGAAAACGTTATGACCAATATCCCTCAATGACTTGATTATAGAATGGTTCAATAGAGAAAAATTGTATGAAGTTCCACATGTCATTGTTTTTACATTTAGCCCTAAAAATGATATACAAAAAACCAAAATCCATGCAATTTTAGTCACTTTCTACGAGATTCAAATCTGATGCTCATAGAAAAATTTATGACAATTTTTCCTAGTTCACTTCTTTGAGACTAAATTTTGGAGCCTTCAAAAACCATAACCTCTTCAGACCATATCTTAGAAAATATAGCGAACTAAGATCTTAGCTCCACACTTTCAGAATTTAAACTTTTGAAGCCCTGTAGAAAAAAAGTTATAGAGAAAAAACCAAGATTACCTATTTGAAGCAGAAAAACCTAAAATCCAAAGCTTTGATAACAAATGTTATGTGACCAACTTAGAAAAGATAGATCGATAGCTTAAAAATTATCCTCTTTGAGGGGGAAACCTCCTCTACATGACATAAAGGAATAATTCTTACATGATACAAATCATAAGACCTCCTTGGCATATATAGGTGTCTAAGGGGTCACAATATAATCCAAACATACATAACAATAATAATGTAAGGACAAAATAATAACTTGCTGTAGCAGCAGCAACGCCCTCCAAAATTTTGGCCTGCATCCAATTTCAAATCCTCCCTTGGGTTTTTACTTGATTTTTGCATGCACTCGGGCTCACCCCGTGAGCTCATGTTGAGTCTTTGCAACATCCTCACTTGAGCATTCAACGAATATCCTTTTTCATTTTGGTCACAATGTCATGTTTGCAGGCATGTTATGGTCATGCACAAGGTCCTACTTCATGTGTACAAGTTCTATTCTCTATGTAATCATCCATCCTACTCACACACGAAGTTGTATTCACTGTCGTGCAAGCGTCACTGTAGTTGTTCAATGATCTATCACAAGGGTCATGCTTGTCACTTGCACTGCAGGTCAGTCACATTGAGTATGTGTTGTCTTGATGGTTTGATGCATCTTGTCATCTATTCATGTTGAGTGTGTGTTCACAAGATCATGTATGCACAAGTTCACTCACTCACACAATTAGCCATTTTGTTCAAGTTCTGAGGACTAGATCACCCTCCAACAGTCGGACCCTCATTGAGGTACATTACGCAGTGTAACCACTCAGTGAACATGTAATGCTACTAAGAATTACATAGATATTAAGGTTGTCAACCAGGAAACCTACACTGCACAATCTTTGAATTGACTGAACTGACTGTCACCGAGAACAACATAGAAGTTTCTTAGCAAGCCATCTCATTTTGCATTGCCCGCAAGCAAATCAACCAACCCTCTAACTGGTCAACCACATAGTTTGACCAGAGAGTGAGCCCGGGACTCACTCCCCCAAAACCTTGTGTAAACGTGCATAATTTTACTACTCTGTTGCCTAAATAAATTATGATGATAGGTCGGACAAACACCTTGCGTCCGTCCCTACTTCCCTCAAAAAATTGTGCAGTTTTTCCAACCAGTCACCCAGTTAGTCGATCGATTGCTCACCTAGAAAATTACATAGTTTTCATGAGAATTCAACCAGCAGCCTAGCATGCCGCTCATTTCAAAACCTGTGGTGGGATGTCCAGCAACCGAGCACCCTTCTTAGCTCAAAACTTGTGATTTGGTGTCGAGGAGGCCAACTTCCTAGCAATTGCACAATTTTCACCAGTGATACTCCTGCAGCTTACTGCCAAATCCCTTGAAAAAATGTGTATTTTTTTGTGGCAAGCCTCTTGCAACCTGCTGCTAGTTCCCCGGACGAATTGCACACTTTTTGTTGCCAATCCCCTTTGTTTCCTACACTTCTTCCTCCAAAAAAAATTTCATGTCTTCCCTCCAGCCGAGCTAGATCTCACAAATATTCATCGTTGATCCAAATTGCCCATGTCAGTCTCCTAGTGACTGCTACACAATTTTAACCAGCAATGCCTGGAACCCGCATCCAAACTTGAAGTCTACCTTACATAGTTTCATAGCCTTGTCCTCTCTCCCAGTCACTTGGATCTGAAAGTGAATGACAACGCATCATGGTAGACTAGGAGGTTTATGGATTTGAGGTAATCTCATCATGAGTGATTGTAGATATAGGTACATGGATAAGACATGATGCGACGACAGACAGTATGAACAAGGAGAGGATATGGAAGGATATTTTTTCACGAGTTAATGAATAAATAATGCATGCAAGGAGATTTTCTCACAAATGGACGATGCATGTGAGGAAATTTTTTTCATGAATGGATGAACATGTGAAGCATGCCAAAGCATAAGAAAAGGAGTGACATGAATATGCAACATCAAGTGATCACCAAGACCATCAAAAAATCTACACATGTTGCCATGTAGTGCTGAAGCCATGATACACCAAGAGGACATCCATCACTCAACAACATTGTAGCTTGACATGGACACCACCAACAACATGAACATACCAACACTGTAGTGTCGATTTATGTCATGAATCATGTCGGCCACATCACTATTGTGGGCCAAACTATTGTAAATCAATGTAATGTAATGTGGAAGTCTAAGAGATGCACATGTAATCAGAGGATTCATGTATTCTGAAAAGTCATGAAAGTCAAACAGTCATGAGGGAAGTCGAATAGTACCAAGGGCCTGTTTTACCCTTGGCTATAAATACCCCTCATTTCTACATGATAATTAATTTTCACCTTGGATCCTCCCACATAGCCTTGAGAGTCTATAATATTTTATTTGAGGAGAAAGTAGTGGCTCTAATGCCTGGGCTACGAGGTTAGTGATGTATGCCACACAGATGTGTCTTGGAACTTTCACATAATTCAGAAGGTTGTTAATAGGCTAACACGTTTTCACACGTGTATTGTAACTATTCGTGAGACTAATCTTGAACACTTTTAATGCATATCTCTTTAACTTAGGATAAAAATTTAACTCTTTCAGTTTCTCTAATACATATATTTATGAAAATGTGTTGTATGAGTTGTTAACGTTCTCCTTCCCACATGGGTTGCCTCACCAGAAATTAGACAAAAATTTTCTCATAAATTTTTTATAACGACACTCACACTCACGTGGACTGCTCCGATGGGTGTTGTACATGCTATATTATCTTGTGTGTTGTGACTTCCACATCCATGTGGATTGCTAGAAGTTGTGCATGTCATGTTGTGTTGTGTGTCTCTAACAGCGTTGGGAATTTTTCCCTTTGGACTAGAGACTTACTTCCACCCTCTCTCTCCGCAATGAAAGGACCTTCATACAAGTAACACTAACTCTCACCAAGCATGTGAACCTCATTGTTCAAGGACAAAGCAGGTCACTCTCATGTGTTGACAACCAAAATCTAAGGCAATATTTAAGGTAATGGCAACTGGGCGACCATACCAAATGAGACTCCTACATGAAACAGTATGAGGTCTAGTTGGGACTTCATACCAGGGACACCCATGAATGTTGGAGGGTCTACATTGTCAACATTTTGGTGCTAGAAGGAGGGCCAGATGAAAAGCTAAGTCCTCCAAATCTATGTTGAATATTCATACATCTATCATGGACTTTGTTATATTTCATCTTCCAAAATGTTTGTCCAACGGACATATCTTTCATGTTAAGAGGGAGTTCTGGGATGACTTGTAACAAATCATGTATGATGGTGAAGGCAAAGTGGCCTAGTGTGAACACTTAGATGACTTCCATGTGCTCATGGAGAATGTGGAAGGTTTGAATGAAATAGAGGTTTTTTCCCTTCTCACACACACACTTCATGACCACCCATTGCGATGGTGTAGCATACTGCCTCGTAACTCTGTGCACTCATTCAATAAGTTCAGTGATCTAGTTAAATATCTTTTTCACCACTTTGATCTTGTAGCACTTGATAAGAAAATGTTAAAACAACAGAAGACCCTGCATGAATCCCCTATGGATTTTTCACAACACTTCCATATATTCATGTTTGAAGCTCTAAAAAGTCAAATGAAATTCCAAAATCTCATGGACAGATTTTAATATTGCCTCACTAAATCACTATGTCCCAAGATGACGTTGAAGTTAAAACCCTGATCAACATACTATAGTGATGAAGTTGCGTAATTACCAGCAGACACAATCACTGTCACAAGTGACTATCCACCTTCCCCTCATCAAACATCTCGACCACCACAACATGATGTGTGAGAACATGTGCATTCGTCTAGTCAACTGTCATATACTCCCACTCTCAATTCTCTCGATATCTACGCATAGTTGGTTGGGAAGCCCATGGGTTGTAATACACATCTATTACCTCAACCTCTATCTTCACACTTTGATGACCCTTTGTATTGAATTGTCTTGTGTTCTTTTGTTCTAGACTCTACACCTATTGTGAACGTCAATCAAGCCATTGAAAGATTTAATGTTTCACAACCAACCTTTGTTGTCATTCACGAAGAGCATGAACGAGAATCTAAGCATGAACCTACATTGAAGGATGACCTCCTTCTGTCCTTGCCTCCTCCACTTTTCCCTGACATCATTGGCGATTCTATTATCCCTTGTCTTTGTGTTAATCCATCCATGGATGCATCTCCTTCTGATCATTTGTAGAACACACCTGATGTCAGTCCATCATTTGATAATGGATAGGACAAATCGTTCATTAAAAACTCACTTGATCTTTCATCTTCTTTTTCCAAAAATGTAGAGCGTGAACATTCTTTCTTCTCATCTACCCCTTTGTATGATTCATCAAATCATGATGATGTCGACATACATCCTAAATTTTCTGATGATGGCTGTCGTGATCTATGTAATTATTGATTTTATCATGATGGTGATTCACTTGTTGTTAATCTATCTAAGCCACTAGCCTCTGATGATTTATGTATTGATGATGTAGAAACCCCAGAGGCTATCAAGGCAGTTCATTGTGAGCTGATGGTTATGTCAAGACCTTGTTGTCCTAAAGTTAGTTCCACTTCTGATCAAAAAATTTGTGAAACGTTCGAGGCTCTCATTACTCATATGTACACATTGAATACAAATCCAACACATGGATTTCTCTTCCTCCACCATAATCACATGATCCCATCACTTGTACACTGGAGTAATCATTCATAACAAGCACACTTGCAAGTCATATGTTGTCTCTTTTTCTCATGTTTGTTTGTCTGCCACTGTAAAGAGAGTGCATATGTTTATTATTTGTACGCAGTGTGTTCCAACACCATGGAAAGTCCATAGAGGGCTTTTCTTTCACTTTCATTGTTTTCTTTTTTATGGACTCGTTTAAACTTGGATTGTGTTGGTCTTCATTGTTATATGTTTTATGTTTGTTGGTTTTCTTGACTGTGTTTCTCGTGAAAAATGCCTTCACCAACATGACTCATCCAATGTGTTGGTGGCTACATTGGAAATATCACTTCATGTAAGTAGGCCAATACAAAGTTAGCAGACGAGTAGGAGTAGTGTTTGTTTTCTTGCTTGTCCATGTTTTCTGGTTTGCATGTTTGTTTGCTTGCTTGTTTGGTTTGGTTTTTTTCTTTCTTGCTTTGCGTGCATATTGTCTTGTTTGATTTTCTTACTATTTTTATTTTGTTTTCTTAGTATCATTATACTTTTAGTTTTGTAAAAAAGTGTTTCCCTCTACTGAGTTTTGGATTTTGAATGATTATGTGGCTAAGATCCACAGAGTCTTGTGACACTACATCACTTGGCTAGTCTTATGTCCATCTTCTTTGTGCTTGGTTATAACCTTTGGCTGATGAAGTCTTGATGGAAAATACAAGCCATCTATAAGGGAAGCTTGGGTACAACCATGAACTTGTGTCCACACTTGGAAACCCCATGCCTATACTAAACATTTTTCTTTGTGTGTTCAAGATCATCCAACTAGTAGAAATGGAGAAGGGGAAATCTAAACAAGAAAACCAAAGTCATAGGTATTACATGCTTCTCTAAAGCAAAAACCTCTTCTACTCTTAATAATTTGAGATCCCTCTTCCGCCCCAAAAACAAATAAGTGCCTATGCACAGTCCTCTTTAAAAAATACATAGGCAAAAGAACAGAAAGACTTGTTGTGCAGAGAGGTGAAGCATGCAACTCCACCAGGGTATTGACCATGCTTGCTGGAAGTGGATCAATGTGTGTGTCCCTACTTGACTCCTCCATGGTACTTTCTAGGTCTAATTGTAGTGGAACAACACTAGAGATGAAAACTTATCCTCTCGAAATTTTAACTCGCAAGCCAAACTACACTTCCCGATTTCAAAGCGCTATGATCAAGCTGAAACTTGTTGTTGTGTTGGACTGAGTTTGTGAAAGGTGAACTAGGTATATACATGGGGTAAATGGTGAGGCCAAAGTAACCCACAAAGCAATTCAATACTCCTTGAAAGACCAAGGCCATATGCTGTTAATGGACCAAAACAGAGAAGCTGGAGTTCAACTAGTGTGTCGCCAAGTGTTGTAGCGACTGCAACACCCTCCAAAATTTTTCCCTGCATCCAATTTTGAAGCCTCCCTTAGGTTTTTACTTGATGTTTGCAAGCACTCGGGCTCACCATGTGAGCTCATTTTAAGCCTTTTTACTCTCCTCGCTTGACCATTCAACAAACATCCTTTTGCATATTTGTCACAATGCCATGCTTGCAACCATGTTTTGGTCATGCACAAGGTCCCACTTCATGTGTACAAGTTGTATTTTCTATGCAAACACATGTTGCACTCACACACAAAGTTGTATGCACTTTCCTACAAGTGTAGTCACGGTCATTCAAAGATCTATCACAAGTGTCGTGCTTGTCGCTTGCATCATCATTCAGTCACACTGAGTATATGTTGTCTTGATGGTTTGAGGCATCTTATCATCGAGTCATATGAGTGTGTGTTCGCAGGATCATGTATGCACAAGTTCACTCATTTACACACTTCGTAATTTGTTTGAAGTTCTGATGACCAGATCAACCTCCAACAACCGAACCTTGGCTGACTTGGACTGCCTAGTGTCAGCACTCAGCGAACATGTACAACTGCTCAGAATTTCACAGAGATTGAGGCTGTCAAATAGGCAGCCTGCACTACACAATCTTGGAATTGATCAAACCAACTATCACCCAGAACAACACAAAATTTTCTCAGTTAGCCATCTCAATTTACGTTGCTCGCAAGTAAGTCAACCAACCCTCTAGCTAGTGAACCAGAGATTTTAACTGGGCACTGATGCTAGGACTCAGTCCCCCAAAAACTTGCGCAAAATATACATACCTTGCTCACTCTTCTCACTAAAGAAATTGTGTTGGTAGGTCAGACATACACCTTATGTCAATTGCTGCTTTCCTAAAAAAATTGCACGATTTTTCCAGCCATTCACCCAGTCAGTCAACCTACTACTCACTCAGAAACATTTGTGGTTTTCATGAGCATTCAACCAACATCCCAACATCCCGCTGAACTCAAAAACTGTGATGGGATGTCAACTATCCCAACATCTTGCTCAGCTAAAGAACTGTAATGGGGTGTCCAACAAGCCAGCATCCTAGCAATTGCATAGTTTTCACTAGCAGCATTCCTGTAGCTTGTTGCTAGCTCCCTTGAAAAACTACGCATTTTTTCCTGGAAAGCGTCTTGTAGTCCACTGCCAGCTCCTTGGAGGAATTATACAGTTTTTTCTGCCAAACACCTCTACTTCTTACACTACTTCCTCCAAAAAATTGTGCAGATCTACTTTCCATCCAAGCTAGATCCCATGGACAATCACTGCTAATCCAAATTTCCCATCCTGGTCTCCTAGTGACTTGTGCGCAATTTTCACCAGCAGTTCCCGGAGCCCGCATCCTAGCTTGAAATCTTCCTTGTGCAGTTTCAAAGCCTTGTCCTCTCTCCCAGTCACCTACATCCGAAAGAAAACGACAATGCATCATGGTATACTGGGAGGTTTCTGGATTTGATGTCATCTAGTCATGCGTGATTGCAGATATAGGTACATGGATAAGACATGATGTGATAATAGATGGGATGAATAAGGAGAGCACATGTAAGGAGATTTGTTCGTGAAAGGATGAACAAATGATGCATGAAAGTATATTTGTTCACGAATAGATGAACAAGTGATCTATGTGGGGAGAATTTATCGCGAGCGAATGATGCATGCAAGGATAGTTTCTCACAAATGGATGATGCATGCAAGGAGATTTTTTTTTGAATGGACGATGAATTAAAGGAGATTTTGTTCACGAATTGACAAAAATGTGAAGCATGCCAAAGCACAAGGAAAAGAGTGACGTGCACATGCAACATCAAGAAAACACCAAGGCCATCAAAGACTCTGCACACCTTGTGGTGTGGAGGTGAAGCCCTAATACACCAAGAGGACATCCATCACTCAACAACACTGCAACTTGGCATGGACACTATCACCAACATTAACATACCAACACTGTCGTGTTGAGTCATGTCATGAGTCATGTCAACCACATCACTACTGTGGGCTACACTGTTATAAATCAATGTAGTTTGATGAGGAAGTCCAAGAGATCCACATGTAGTCTGAAGATTCATGTAATCTAAAAAGTCATGAAAGTAAAAAAGGTCATGAGGGAAGTTGAAAAATCATAAGGGACTATTTTACCCTTGGCTATAAATACCCTTCATTTCTACATGCAAAGGAATTTTCACCTTGGATCATCCCACATAGCTTTTAGAGTCTATAATCTTCTCTTTGAGGAGAGAGAAATGGCTCCAACACCCCACCTACGAGATTAGAGATGTATGGTGTACTGATATGTCTTGGAAATTTTACTTAATTCAAAAGCCTATTAACAAGCCAACACATTTTCACACATGTATTGTAAATGTTTGTGAGACTAATCTTGAACACTTGTTATGCATGTTGCTTTAACCTGTGTTAAACAATTGAACTGTTTTCGTTGCTCTAATACATATATTTACGAAAATGTATTGTATGAGTTGTTAGCGTTGTCCTCCCCGCGTGGGTTGCCTCACTAGACATCAGACATAAACTTTCCCATAAACTTGTTATAACAATTGTCACACTTGCTTGGACTATTCCATTGGGTGTTGTATGTGCTATCTTCTCTTATGTGTTGTGACTACCACATCCATGTGAAGTACTCCTCTAAAAGTTGTGCTTTTCCTATTGTGTTATGTGTCTCTAACAGAGATGGGACTTTTTCCCTTTTGACTAGAGGCTCACTTCCACCCTCTCTCTCCATAGTGAAAGGACCTTGACACAAGTAACACTAGCACTCACCAAGCACATGAACCTCATTGTTCAAAGACGAAGTAGACCACTCTCACATTATCACAAGCAAGAGCTAAGGCATATCTTTAAGATAACCACAACCAGGTCATCGTACAAGATGGGACTCCTACACCAAATGTTGTGTGGTGTAGTTGCGACTTCATACCAAGGAGATCCCCTGAATGTTTGCTAGTCCAACACTGTTAACACAATAATACTGGGATTCTATGGGGCACAAAAAAAAAATATAGGGATACATGGGCACAACAATAACAATAGGGGTATATACTAACAATAAAAATAGGGGGAATACACATGTATTATAGGGAGCTAACATCATCCAGCTAACTAATCAATCAACCCAAACTAGACTATGCATTCAGGGAATTATAATTCCTCAAACTATGGTGGAGATGTCAACGTAGTGTAGAATTAATTATATATTATATTGAGAGTAAAATTTAGAGTATTGGTCAAGTGATCAATCCTCATTAATTGTGAAATCAATTTGGATGAAATTTCTAAAGAATAGGAGACTATTTCATCAAGAATTATGCAATGAAATAGGAAGCATGAGTGTAGGCAGTGCAAGTGTAGGCACCTTGAGTGTGGGCAACGTGAGTGCAAGGAATGTGAGTGTCGGAAGAGTGAGAAAAGGTTTACTCTTTCATTTTTCCTGAGAGTGAGAGATCACAATTGTAATTGTTTCTTAGTTTACTTGATTAATGGAAAGCATGCTTAAGGGATTTTTAGTAGTTTCTTTCCCGTAGAAAAATTAGTGTACATGTGCCTTTGATGATGCATGTTTGCACATGTTGTTGTAAATTATGAATTACTTTTCACAAACAAGTAGACTAGAATGGTGTTTCTTGTTTTCAGTTTGAAGTCTTGAGCAATTGCAACTTTGTCACCAAATTTATACAATCTATTCTTAACAATGATTTTGTTTAGGAATCTATAATCAACACAAAGTCCCCATGTCACATTCTTCTTTTGCACCAACACAACTAAGCTCATGTAACATGAGGAACTTGGCCAAATGTCACCATTTGGTTCAGATTATGATTTTGATGTTTAATTTCCTCATTATTAAAGATAGACCATCTAGATATTGGGCCATTAGGTAATGAAGAACTACATATCAGTTCAATTGTGTTAGGAAACCACCTCACAAAAAGATAGAAAAGATAGATCAACGCCTTAGAATTTAGACTCTTTGAGGGGGAAACCTCCTTTACATTACACAAATGAACAATCCTTGGATGATACAAATGACTAAACCTCCCTTATATATATATGAGTCTAAGGGGTTGCAATATAATCAAGTTGACATAATAGTAATAACATAAGGGCACAAAAATAACAATAGTGGGTTTCTATGGGGCATACTAATAACAATATGGGGATAGTAGGGTCACAATAATAACGATAAGGGATTGAATGACAATACTAAGGGGGGAATAACTACTATTATAGGGGTCGAACATGACCCTCTCCTTCCAAAAAGAATTGTCATCAATGCTTGAGTAGTTTTGGATGCTTCTGTATAAAATGCTCATCATCCCGTGTGGAATCTTCATTGGATAAGTTCTTCCAGTTGATGAGATACTCTGAAATTGATCGATTTCGTAGCTATCGTGTTGTTGCTTCTATGATTTCTTCTAGTCCCAGTATTATTTTTCCTTCCTCGTTAAGTTCTGTCAATATTGTTTGAACTAGGAGCTTCTCACCTATAACCTTATTTAAACATGAAACATGGAAAAATAGGTCCACTCGAGAAGTTGTAGGAAGCTCCAATTTGTATGCCATAGTACCAATCTTTTGCAACACCTTTTACGGACCATAATACTTTGTTGATAATTTATTATCCTTCTTAGCTTACTTCAGGGACATTTGTTGATATGGTTATAGCTGTAGGAATACCAAGTCACCTACATCAAAACTTATTTCGCTGCAATGTTCATCTACTTGTTGTTTCATTCTATTATGTGCCAACGTGAGGTTATCCTTTAAGAGTTGGAGAACTTGTTGTTGATGCTCAATGCGATGTTCCACTGATTGAAACTTATTCTCTTAAATATGATGTGATGGATGGTGGATGATATCCATAAAGTGACATAAATCGGGTCATTTGTTTTGCAATATGGAAGGAAGTGTTATACCACCATTCAGCCAAAGGTAACCATTCGACCCGTTGTGTTTGTTTATCAGATACAAAGAAATGAAGATATCCTTCCAAACATTTGTTTGCTATCTCACTTTTCTAATTAGATTGAGGATGATAAGATGAGCTATGAGCTAATTGAGTTCCGAGACAGGAAAATAATTATGTCCAAAAATTTCTAGTGAAAATGGGATCTCTGTCACTTACAATAATCTTTGGGTTTCAATGTAGCTTTTGAATTATTTCCATAAATGCAGTAGTAACTGTACTAGCTTTAAATGGATGTGATAATGCACAAAAGTGTGCATGCTTGGTAACTCTATCAACTACCACCATGATGACACACTTTCCTTCAGACTTGGGTAATCCTATGATAAAATCCATTGAAACCTTCTCCCAACACTGGCTTCGAATAGATAAAGGTTGTAAAAGATCTAGGGTCTTAATTGTTTCAAATTCATTTTGTTGGAAAACCAAACATTCCACCACAAACGTTTGAATATCCAATTTAAGGCCATCACAAAAAAAATCCTTCTTAACGTTGTAGTAAGTTTTTAAAAATCCTGAGTGCCCTCCTAAGGGAGAAGTGTGCAATTCCATAATAATATTTTGTTTGACTTGGGAATTCTTCCATAAATATAAGCGATCTTTGTACCATAACAAATCAGGTTTCTAGCTAAATGTATAATATGTAGTAGGATCTTGTTGTAACTTTCAAATAAGTGCCCACACTTCTTCATCATCCTTCCATTGCTCCTTTGCTTCGTTTATCCAATCTGGTTTGATACTAGAAATGGTGCACAACAATGCTTCCACATCCTCATCCTTTCTTGAGAGTGCATCTACCACAACATTTTGGTTCCCTTTTTTGTAGATGATTTCAAAGTCATAACCCAACATCTTTGTGACCCATTTTTGTTTCTTTTCATAGGATAATCTTTGTTATAAAAATTATTTAAGACTATCATGATCTGCTTTTACCTTGAAGTGTCTTTCCATTAGGTAGGGTCACCATTTATTAAGGGCATATATTATTGCCAACATTTTCCTTATCATAAATAGAATTGTGTAAATACTTTCTCCCGATTGGATGAATTTTGAAAGCAATGGGTCTTTCATCTTGCATTAAAATACCACCAGTTCCATTTCTTGAAGCATGACATTCCACAGTAAAGGTTTCTGTCAAGTTCGGCATAGCTAAGACCGATGTTTGGCATATTTCCTCTTTAAGATGTTTGAAGACCTTTGTTGCTTTTGGAGTCCGTGAAAATGCATCTTTATTCAATAATGTTGTTAGGGCTTCTGCTATTCTCCCATAATTATCAATAAACTTACGATAATACCCTGTCAACCTGAGAAATCCTTGTGAATGTTTTATGGATCTGGGGATTTTCCATTCCTTAATGGCTTTCATTTTTCTAGTGTCTATCTTAACACTTTCATGAGATACCATATGACCCAGATATTCCACCTCTTACACTCCAAAGAAACATTTGGTCCTTTTTTCATATAATTTCTCCTCTAATAGTTTGAGCACCCTGTCAACATGTTCAACATGATCCTTCCAAGATTTGTTGTAGATTAGTATATCATCAAAAGGTACTAACACAAATTTCCTAAGGAAGGGTTTGAAAATGGAATTCATTAAACCTTTAAATGTAGAAGGTGCATTAGTAAGGCCAAAAGGCATGACCAAAAATTCATAATGACCCTCATGAGTTCTAAATGTTTCTTTTGGAATGTCTTCAGTCTTCATTCAGATTTGATGATATCCTTGACAAAGATCCAACTTGGTGAAGTAAATTGATCCATGCAATTGATCCAATAATTCATCAATGACAGGAATGGGAAATTTATCTTTAATAGTGAGCTTGTTGAGCTCCCTATAATCCTAGCACATGCACCATGATCCATCCTTCTTGTGCACCAATATATTGGAGTGAAGAAATAACTTTGATTAGGTTGAATTATACTAGCCTCTATCATTTCTGCAACCATACGTTCAATTTCACTCTTTTGGGCATAGGGATATTTGTATGGCCTGGCGTTTCAAGGAACACTTCCTGGAATCAAATGAATAGCATGATCATGATCATGAATAGGTGGGATACCTTTGGGAGTCTCAAATACCTTGGAATGATTGTCCACTTGAGACATTTTGGAGATCTACAGAAATAGATGATTTTGATGTGGGAAACTCTAGCGAACATAATTGTGCAATTACACCTCATTGTTCCTTCTTTAGAATCTTTGTCATACTGTCAGTGCTGATTATATTTCCCAGTTTCCCTGCAATACCCATTAATTCAACTTCCTTTCCTTCCACACAAAATTTCATGAAAAGTTCTTGAAAATTAAAAGCTATTGCACCCAAGGATTGTAACCATTGGACTCCTAGTACAACATCAACACCAACAATTGGAATGGAAAGCATTGGGCTATTTAATACATATTCTCCCATGGATAGCTTGATATTATGGCACTTTCCAGAGAAGTTTATGGCTCCTCCACTTGCAACCATAACTTAACACTCTTGTGTTGGGTATATGAAGCAATTCAATTCCTTTGCTATCTTACAATGAATAAAATTATGGGTACTGCCTAAATCAATCAACACTATTACCTTTTTATTCTTGATATGTCCTTCTATCTTGATAGTTTGAGGAGTGGTAATTCCAGCCAATGCATTACAAGATATGGTCGGACTCATTTCTTCTTTATCTAGGTTTTATTCCTAGATTATACCCTATTCTTTTGACATTTCTTTTTCATTTTATTCATACTCTTCACAGTCTATGTAGAATAATTTCTTCTCAGCACACTTATGACCTTTACTGTATTTTCTATCACAACTATAACAAAGCCCTTTTTCTCTTTTTTCTTCCAATTTTTTTGGTGTCAACCTTGTATATTGTGGAAGGCTAGGGGAAACAACACTTCCATCTTTATAGTTGTGACAGGTAGGCTTCCTGGTTGCCATAATTTTGCTTTCCATTTTTCTTGCTAACCTAAATGCCTTCTCCATTGAATCAGGTTCCCAAAGGCAAACCTCATGTTGGATATTATCCTTTAAAGTCCATATGAACACATCGATCCTATGCTCCTATGGAATATATCTTACCCTTATGTTCAATTTTTTGAAGTCCTCAATCTGCTCCATCATTGAACCCTTTTGTTTGAGATTTATCAATTGGATAAAAAAGGTGTTTCTTTTTGTATCCTCATAATGTGCTGTCATTTCTTCCATAAAAATTGCCCAAGTGACAATTTGCTTATGAGATCAAAGCCAATGAGACCATACAAACTAATTTGGTTCCAAATATAAAGTTGCAATACGTACATTTTGTGTGTTTTACACATTATGGAGATCGAAAAATTGCTCCATCTGTAGTATCCATGTGCGGGATCCTTCCCATAGAACTTCCTCATATCGATTTCTGGAACGTGGTGGTTCTTCAATCCAACATTAGGGTCTATGAAATCATGATTAACATTTATTTTGTTCTCATCGTGACTTTCCTTTACTACCCTTTCACCATTAGTGACCATTTCTTGTAGCAACTTATTCAAATTTATATTCAATTCCTCCATCTTATCATCCATGCAATTCATCTTCGCATCCATACCATTCATCTTAACTTGCATTCCATTCATATTAGCTTCCACGCCATTCATCTTGGCTTCATTTACCTTTAGTGAGAGTTAAATGTGTTGTACTTGGTCTTGGAATTTTGATATATCATGTCGCATTTCTTCCTCTTCTTCACGAGTCATGCTAGAGCTTTCAAGTTGCTTACTAGGTGTTTCCATTTTATTTCTTCAAGCCATTAATTAATGTTAATAATGCTTCACTATTCCCTTTGAATTCCTTCAAACTAATTTTTCAAAACAATCTTATGCAAAATTAAAAAAAAAACTACACACCTTTTTTTCAATTTGTAAGAGCTCCATATTGAATCTGTTGTATCTTTGTAACTATGGACCTCAAATATCTAAAATCTCTTCCTATGGTAGCCTTCTGAGTCCTATTTCTAACTCTACAATTCTGATCAAGATTGGATTCTCCAAGGAAGAGTTATGCAAAATCTCCCACGATGACCTGATTATAGACTATTCAGTAGAGTGAACTTGTATGACATGCCACGTGTCACTCATTCGACCTTAATACCTGAAAGTGATACATAGAAAGGTACAGGCCATCCTCATTTTGAAGCTTCTTACGAAATTTCAATCTAATGCTAAAAAAAAGTTATGGTGATTTACCTAGGTCACGTGTTTGGAATGTAATTCATGAGTTTGCAAAAACCATAACATCCTCAGATCATATCTATGCTAATATAGCGAGACAAGCTCAAAAATTCAAACTCGCAGTTCAAAATGATTTCAGCTCAAATGGGTTTTTTTATAGCTTCTAAAAGATCGTAGAAACAAAGTTATAGTGAAAATTCCATGATGACCTATTTGGAGCAGTAAAACCCTAGAATCCAAAGCTCTGATACCAAATGTTAGGAAACTGGCTCACAAAAATATAGGAAAGATAGATCAATGCCTTAGAATTTAGACTCTTCAAGAGGGAAACCTCCTTTACATTACACAAATGAACAATTATTGAATGATACAAATGACTAAACCTCCCTTCTATTTATAGGAGTCTAAGGGGTCACAATATAATGAAGTCGACATAACAGTGATAACATAAGGGAACAAAAATAACAAGAGTGGGTTTCTATGGGGCATACTAATAACAATATGGGGACAATAGGGGCACAATAATTACAATAAGGAATATAATGACAATAGTAATGGGGGACTGAATAGTATTATAGGGGCCTAACAAATTGAGTGCTTGACCTAGTAGTGTAGATGAACCCCCATAGGTGAATCAAAGATATCTCAGTGTGCTTCTTCAATCTCTCGCATCTACTTTTGTTCTATAGAGACCTGTTCTGATGAGGTTGTGTTGGCCATGGTGACCTCCCTTTAACATTCTGAACAAACCATGAATACGAAAAAAATTGCAGTGCGAGAGATTACATTTTGGCACTATTTTATTTAGATTGATGAAATTGTGGTATTTGGTACCCTATAGAGATGAAACCTTAGAGTGAAATGAAACTATGTGAAAGAAACTCATAAAAAAAATGGTGTTTCCACATATAAGTTTATCCTAAAATAACATCACAAAATTTGAGTGGGGCAACATCACATAGTACCTCATCTTTGAAGGGATTGATGGCATAAGATAGGTAGCATTTTTGGCTAATAGATATCTCATCCATTTCTTCACTAACCAATGGTGTATGGTTGGGCCTATGGCACCATTGATAGTTTCAATCGCTTGATGAATATTTATAATATCAATTTATTCTAGCTTCCACTGTCAGCACTAAAATGTAGTGGGGTCCACCTTACCCACATATATTAATGGAAGAGGTACTCCCCCTCCTAAGGGTAATATAGCACTTCTAGTTTGATCTTTGTTGTTGCAATGGTAGCAATGAGTTCTGTATTAATGATCCCCTTTCCTTCATCATGCTTTGAATCATAAATTGTTCTACAATTTTCTTCTTTTACTGTAAGATCATCAAACAATGATTGTTTCCAATGGCATTCATTAGTGTGGTGTTAGGGGTTTTTGTTGAGCTAACACAACTTTCCATCTTCCTTCTTCGACATCTAATCACCATTATTTTCCCATGACTTGGGTTTTTTTCTTTAGGTTTTCTTTCCTTTCTTTGTCCCTTTTTAGCGAGTTAGGGCCGCCTTTTCCAAGATTTTGTTGTGGTACATTTGCAGACCCAAACTCCTTCTCATTCCATTGCTTCAATTTTTGCTCAAATTTGTCAACATATCAATAAGTGACTCTTAGTGAGGATATTTACAAGAAATCCATATTGTTTTTGATGTACTTGATGAGCTTCAATATTGTAACAATAATGATGCAACTCCCAAGACTACCAACTTAAATTATCAACATAGGGTCCGTACAAAATTAAGAGGTGTTGGAATTATATGTGAAACATAAAATGTGTTATTTTTCTGGTTGATCTGATGTAATGGAGTGAATGTTCTGATATCAAAACTTAAGGTTATTGAAAAAATGTAAATATTGCTTTGAAAAGAAATTAATCCTAGGCAAGAACACAATTTGTAATTGAATGAATTCAAATAAATAGGCCTAATCTACTTTGTAAAAGGCATTTGTTAATTGGTGTTTATTCTCCCTCAATCATATATTTAGAGCCTAGGTGTCATGATTCAATCCTAAGAGACAAAATTCAAGGTTTTGGAGAAAATCACATCAAGTTTACATGTGCTACAGGAGGTTGCTATAGGCGAAACAAGATTTCTACAAGCGAAATAGAATTTCTACAGGAGGATATAATTCACCGAATGACCAAGTAAATCAAATGAAAATGGAATGGGGTATTTTTTTATGGCAGAAAGTAAATTTCTCCTTAAGAAGATCTACTTCTCCTATATCATAGTTGTTTTCTCTTATAGCATGGCAGTTTTTGCTTTGAGTTGCTTATCTAGGGCTACTCTAATGGTTAGCCTTCTCATGGATATCAAAATTTGCTTCCCCTCTGGTTGAAAAGTCCCCACCATGACTCCTATTGTTATCTCCTTAAATGATTTGAAAGGAATTTCCAAGATTTTTCTTTAAATAGTCTAGTGTACAGAGGTAGAGATAGGGTGGTTGATTTGTAGTCAAGGAAAGAGAAGAATGATACCCACTATCTCAGTGAAATACTTCCTCTGCTCTACCTTTCCCCTCTTATATAAGAAAACAATTTTTCCCAAGAAATTAACCTCTTTGGGTTTTTTCCACATGATGCATGTACTATGAAATTGTATGGAATGTGAAGAGGGAGGATGCTACATAACTGGTTGTCGGGGAACAAGACTGTTGACCCATCCTTGGGCATCATCTCTAATGCATTCACAATCTATTTCTAAACATAACATGCTCAAGGTAAGATGTGAAGAATATTGCATATTTGTACCTACCTATGATGTTTAATTGTTGGATATGCTTGCATGATGGAATTGAACTTCATAATATGATTATCTTGAAGGTGTATGTTTCCTTTGTTTGCTTCTACATAGGTCTTCTTCGCTTAATGATCCTTCAACTAATAAAATTGTTTTGTGTGTAGGTCTCTTCCTAGTATCCCATCTTTTGCTTGTGGAGTGGATGGATTGCTTCCTAAGGAGGATGTGTCCCTTCTCAACTTGATAAATGGATTTGTGATGCTCAAGGTGGCTAGATCTTCTGCTTTGTGGATGGAAAAAAATGATGTTGAGTTTTGTTGTAACTGTACATGTTGCTACAAAAGTAATCCACTTCCTATTGCGGTTATTTAATTCCTCTTTGAGACCTCATTATTGCATGTGGGATTGATATAAAGTCATAGGAGATATAAGGACATCATTAAAATCATCAAGATGTGGTGTAGGTGGTGAAAATGTTGATGACAAAATTGTTTCTAATTTTTTTCATGTAAGGCAGTGGAATTTGAAGATAAATTTTGACTATATGGAGTGAATGAGAGGTGAATGTGGTGTTGGGGTAACTTTCTAAACCTTCCCTAAAGAACACATGACCTTTTTACCCTTTCCTCAAATCATATTTGCCTCCTGTAAAATTTTGGGCTCCTCTTGTTGCATCTCCGGTTACTCTTGTAGCATTTCACGATAATCTCTCTTGTAGCATAATTTTTTACCCATATCTCTTAAAAAGTAGATTTTATTGACCTGAAATACTTTTATCATGTTTCCATAATCCTTATGCACCTCCCCATAAAAAATCTTGGCCAGTGGATGCACATATATATAGAAGAATTAAAAATGGTTGTAGGTGATGTGTAGGTTTTAACCCCGTACAAAAATTACCTGCATACGAATTCTAAATCACAGGAAAAAGAAAAATGCAAGAGCATAATACATAAAACACATATACACAGAGATTTCCCACTACATCCCAAAATCAGGACTACTAGCTTGATTTTTCCTTCTATTCGTTTCAATGTTACAATAGATATTTATACATGCCAAAGCATCCAATACCATGGACCGAAAACCATCACGTCCAAAACCATGGACCGAAAACCATAGGTAGGTTCGCCCAAGCTAATATAGGGTCCAGAAAAAAAATTTCCCAAGGCGTTGCCCCGGACCCCGTAGAGGGGGGCTACCCACACCCCTCAAACACCCCGGACAGGGGGAGATGTCGGCCCCCCGCTGCGCAATCGGCACAACAAAGGGGGGGCTCTGTCCCCCCTCTAACCCCCCGGTTCACTACGTAGGTTAGTCGTGGAAAGAATATAACACACCCCAACGATATCCCACTTGTTGTTTTCTTTCCACAGGAGGCCATAGGAGAGCTTAGTCATTTTTCTAGCCCTGAAACGCCCATTGTTTCTCTACACCAAGGGAACTTCTCAGAGCTCACAGATTTTGTCAATGCATCTGTAGTATTCTTTAAAGTGTCCACCTTTACCAGCAACACCTTTTTGTCTTCTATCATATCCCTCACAAAGTGATACTGAACATCAATGTGCTTTGTCTGTGAATGATAAGCAGGGTTCTTTGCCAAGAAAATTGCACTTTGGCTGTCACAGTCTATCCTTATAGCTCCCTGTACTAACCCCATACTTGAACACAATCTCTGCAACCAAACTGCTTCCTTGCTTGCATGAGTGGCTGCCATGTATTCTGCCTCTGTAGTTGATAGTGCCACTACAGATTGTTTCTTACTCATCCAACTGACTGCACCTCCAAATAGGTTAAACACATACCCACTTGTAGATCTTCTCTGATCCAGATCTCCAGCCCATTATGCATCAACAAAGCCATGAATATCCTGTTGGATAGCTATACCAATAGGTTTCATATTTCATGATTGGTGATTAAAGGTCCAAATATGCTCTGCTTTGAATGCAAAGATCCCATATTTCCATAAGGAGACAAGGTGTGTCTCAATCTTGATAGGGACTCAATTTTGATGGATGATCCAACAGTCTAAACTGGATCATGCCATGTTTTCAATTTTCATGTTGTAGAATAGAGAAAGAAATCTGTCCAAACTGTTTAATCTTGGCAGATCAGTAGCTAGGTAGAGAAGCTAAGGCTCCCAACTGTTTAATCTGGGGCCTGGAAGGAATAAGGGTAGCCTTACATAGGAAATGAAAGCAAAAAGCCAATATAAAAGAAAAGGCATTTAAAGGGTTTGCTAGCCTAAATGCACCCTACAAGAAGAAATGAAAATGTTAGGAAAAATAGTTGGGTAGGTAGATGGGGTTGCAGAAGTGGTGCCTCTTTCAAGACCAAAGTTGCTAAACATCTACAGCAAAATCAACACACTGGAGCATGACTAACTTCCCTGTTTTCATTTGTATATCACCCATTACTAACACCTTTTCCCCAAGCTGTACAGAGCACAGAAGTTTATGTCTTTGTCATGTTCTTATGGCCTTAAAAGCCACATTTCTTGTGTAAAAAGTCTTTTCATTTTGATGTACCATTTACACTAAGTTATTTTCAAAAAGACTTGGGTGTACTGATCCTCATTCATACTCTCCCCCCACATTAACAGCTAATCCTACTATGTAATTCCCCTATCTCACCCTTCCCTATTAGTATTAACACCATGGTGTATAAACCCCAAAAAATATATAAATATCCCTCCCCTGGCATTATAGCCATATGGTCTATTTAAAAGGGAATCAAGATGACACCTGGTCACTTTGATGAACCTCCCAGGTCACCTCCTCTCATTCCATGTCATTTTGTTCATTTAACCCTCATTTGCAAAGAAAAAATCACAATAAAACCCCTCCTACCCATAACCCTTTTGCAAAAAGATGATACAAAGTTCCCCCGCCCTTAAAAACCCTTTTTTCCCTTCTCCGCCCTAAGACCCGTTGTTCTAAAGTTGAAAAAATTAAATTTTAATTAAGTCGCGCGGGCAAATAAACCCGCAAAACCCAAAAAACTATAGTTATACCCCCCCGCCCCCTTTTATTAAATAAATGTCAAATCAAAGGGCGGGTCCCCACTGCACAAACCCGCCGGCATGTCCCGATCGCCGCCAGCCGTCAGATCTCCCGCCCCGCCATCCAACGGTGGGCGGTCGATCCGCCTACAAACCTGCCCGACCTTTTGCGTCCGGGGGATGGGTGGTATTGCCACCGTACCCCTGCCACGCGTCAAGCGCGGAACGTGTTCGCTGCCCCCCCCTCCAAACCACTTACCGCCTGAGGGCCTACCGGGGAAACCATTTACCGCCCTTCCCCTCACGCTAACGTCACGCCCCCGCCAGCGTGACGTCACCCCGCCTTTGACCGCTGCCGTGCGTCCACGTCACCCCACTTTTAACCCCTGCCATGCCCCCACGTCACCCCGCCCCACGCATTTCTCTGACTACCCCGCCACCATGGCCATGCCACCTGGGCATCCCTACCACCTGGGCATCCACGTCACCTGCCACGTCATCTCCTCCGTACTTGGGCCCATCATGACGTCAGCATGACGTCATCAGAAAAAGGCGCCAATTCACCCGAAATGCATAAAAAGGGGTAAAAACCGTTGTTTTTTACCATTCTCTGTCAAACAACCTGGAGCTCAGCTGAAGGCGAAATTTGATTTCCAATGGTCAAAAAGCAAAAGTCATCCGCTACAATTGTTGCTGCCCCCATTGTCGACTCAACCATACACAATCCAACCACTTCGACCGCTGCAACTGCCCATACGCCATTTAAACAGGTATTTCGCCGCAGGCACCCTCTTGCCCTCTCATTATCCATGTAAATCCTGTTTCCTGCTCAAATACTACTTTAATTCAAGAAACCATATGGTTGAAATTCACCTTTGAAGCCGCTAGTAAGACCTCTGTAACCCCTACACAGAAGAACTTCCAGGGAAACCCGCGACCAGCTGTAAACTCTGCCCAATTTTTCCATAAAAGGGTAGCTACAAGGCCCAGCCACAAGTTAGAAGCACTGCATTGACATCCTCCTTTACCTCTGATAAACAAATCCTCTGCAATTGACCAGCTATCCAGCTAAAAAAACACTCTGCTATATTAAAACAGAGTGCCCCCCAGAGTAGTTAAGCCTGTGACAGCCTTTAAACTTCCAAAACTGCTCACTGCAGACAGAGAACAGTAGACCCCTTCACACCAAGCTTGAGGCATAGTGAAATC
Source organism: Pinus taeda (assembly GCA_000404065.3). NCBI lineage: Eukaryota > Viridiplantae > Streptophyta > Pinopsida > Pinales > Pinaceae > Pinus > Pinus taeda. Next base: position 10,173 of record APFE031524162.1, on the reverse strand, counting down.
TACCAGCAAAGACCAAAACAATGGCAGCTTCATCTGCTCTGGATGCTTTACCCATTAACCCACCCAACAGAGAGCTAGAAGCTATACCTTTGGTGGATGATGATGCTCTCATCACAGATTTTGTGGCACAAAGAAACCATTTGCAGACATATTGTCAATTGAGGAACACTCACTTAGACAGCAGTGACCTGTATGGGGTCTGGCAGTCCAATTTGCCCACTTACTTTCTGCCTTCTGTCAATATCTTCCCAGAAATCATCCATCTGTGTGCAGAGAATTATGACCAGAAGCTCAGGGCTGTGAGCTCTCCATCAGGGAGCATCCACTTCTACATAACTCCAGACTCCATCAACCAGATGATCAATTACAAACAGACTCAGTTGCTGTACCCTTTCTCCATGGACTATTTGCTAGATATGGGCTCCAGACTTTCGGATTCAGACATTGAAGCCATAGCCAGGAAATTCATGAAGGCAGACTGCCAGCCCTCTGGGCCACCCCCTTTCTCATATAAAGATTTCAATGAAGTGGGCAAGCTGTTGATAGACATGGTGACCTCTGTGCTGGGGTTCACCACAAATGAACATGTTGATATAACTGTGCTGGTCATGCTGTCTGCATATAGCCTTATGAAGCCCTCGGCTATCAAATACAACTATGCCAAGTACATTGCCATCAAGATACATGATCAGTTGACAAGACTGGACAGGGAGGCCATATTCAAATATTCCTCATACATTTACCACTTGTTCTTATACTATCAAATAGACAGCTTCCAATGCTCAATCATGAAGCTAGACTCACAAGGTGAAAGAAGGTCTGTGACCTTCTGGTCTTCGGTCTTCCACCAGGTCCAGGATTCCCCCTACTCATACTGTGAATTCATAGATCAATTTGTATATCCAGTCATCTGCCTGCTAAAGAGGACTCCTCCTGCCAGACTATCCAAGGATATGCAGAAGATTTTGCAGCTATTCAGAAGCTACAAAATTGGTGACTGGTACTTATACCAAAACCACTCTGTCATCAGAATTTATGGCTGTGAGCTCTGCCCATATAGGCTCCCAAAGTATGTCCCTATGAGGTTATTTGCTCTGGAGTACTATAGGAAGCTTATAAACTCCGACCTAACACACTTTCACAGTGCCAAGAAGAAGGCCAACCTGAAATTCAGGGACCACCTAGGCCCATTCACAATGAACAAAAAAGATGGTTGGCAAGAAGCTGACCAAATACTAGGACAGCAACTCAAACTCAAGAGGAGTTTCTAGTGGGTCCCTTATGACCCTGAAGGTTTCATCAGTGCAAGGAGAGTCAAATATAGGCTGCAAGCCTATAAACACACCCCCCTCCCTCAAGTACAACAGTTTGCTAATCAGGATGAATGGGTGCCTGGATCAATAGTAGAAGAATTGACTCAGGAAGAATTAATGGAGCAAAATGTAAAAGACCTGGAAAAAACTCTTGACTTGGACTCTTGTCAACAGGTTTTCAAGCAAACAATCCAGACAGAAGAAGGCACCTCTACTGCACAGACAGCACAGGACATCTAGCAAGCTCCAGCAACAACTGCAAAAGGAAAGGAGAAGATGGATGAGCATCAAGAGACAGAAACAGGGCAGTCTAGTGCCTCAAAAGACCAGCAAACAACACAGGCTCCTCCCCTGCAAACTGAACAAATTCAAAACCCAGTATTGCAGACCCCTTTAAATAATGAGAGAGGGAAGAAAAGGGACAGAGAAGAAATCACACCTCCCACAGGGTCATTGCACCAACCTGAGGCCAAGAGGCCAAGGACAGACCCTGAAGCTGAAGGAGACATAAGTGAAGAGCTGGAAGAAAGCCAAAACAGGGAAAGGCAAGCAAGCCAACAGACGGCCACCAGCTCAGTCCAGCTAGAACAGCCTCAGCAGCACACCGTGGAGGTATCTTCCTCCAGACAGCAGGGCCAGAAGCCGGCCACAGTCAAAGAGGGTTTCATGGAGATCAAAGCTCAGAATGAATTACTAAGAGTGCAGCTATATGAGCAGTTCCTCAACACAACTCCAGCCAAGAAACAAAGATTGATGGCTGCCTTTGACTTCAAGGATGAAAAGATGATATTCACTCATCTGAAACCCAGAGTTCCACACCCAAAGACCCCAGCTGATTACTACAAGACTGATCTGGAGGTCTATGCCAAAGACATACACCCCATGGATCAAATTGAGCTGCACAAGCAAACCGGGGAAATGGTGTATGCCACACTTGCTGATAGGGTAATGCTGGCCCATCAGCTAAAAGAATCACTAAAAAACACCAATAGACAGCTTGATTTGGAGAGGCTGTCCTCCTCCGCCAAGGATAACAGAATAAAAACTTTGGAGGATATAATTGTTGATCTTGGGCATGACCCAAAAGATCTAAAGGGTGTCAAGGCCCTTATAAAGAAAAAGGAGGATGACATAGCTGCATTGAGGAGGCAGGCAAAATTGCCTCCTACTATCCATCCTGACACAGCAGAGCTTGTCCAAGAAAAACAGGTGGATAAAGCTATGGAATTACTCCTGGTCATGAACCAGAGGATAGTAGAGATGGAGGCAGAATTGGAGAAAGCCATGCAGGACAAACAAGGGGAAACTGCCTCCCAGCCACCACAGACCTCCACAAACCTCCAATCTGCCCCTCCAGCTCAATTAACAACAGCTCCTCCTACTGCTCTAGCACCTACCACTGCCACATCAGCAACTAGAGCAACTGTGGAAGCCACAAAAGCAGCAGAATCCAGCCTAAGCATGGAAGAAATGATGAAGGCTGTCAAAGAGCTGGAGAGCCAGGTCACAAAAATAAATGCTGCCAAGGAAAAACTGGCCAAGCTGGAGGATAGCTATGATAAGTCAAAAATGTCTGTGGCAGAAAAACAGAGGGAAATAAAAGCCTTGACAGCCAAAGTAAAACGCTAGAAAAGGAGTTGATGCTGGGCAACACCCTAGCAAAAATAAAAAGAATTATTTGGGCCAAGATTTGCAAATCTATGCAGGACCAATGGAGGTCCATTCAGGCCATTTTTGAACAGGTAGAGCTGATAGAAATAGCTCACATAGAGATTCAGAGAGCCAGGACAACCCTGGGAATAATGCCTGAACAAGCCAACAAAATGATTCACTTCCTCAACAACCGCACTAGGGAAGAACTGGCTGCTTTACAAATAGCCAGCAGGACAGAGACAATCCTTAGTGCCAAAAAGGTACTAACATTGAAGAATTTTACCCAGACACTAGAGAGGAAGTGCCAAGAAATGAAGGAAGAAATAGATGAGTTCAGAGCCAAGATGGCTATTTTGCAGGACAAAGGGCTCCCAAGCCTAATAACTGGTACAGGACAGCTTCTGCCCTATAAGCAATATATGACAAGGGTCAATAGTTATGTGGAAAACCAGATCACAGCCTCCAGCAGCTCTACAGAAGAAACAGGGCCTCCATCTGGGCAGACCCTCTATGACAAGCTGGAGAATCTATTTTTTATAGAACATGAGATTAATCATCTGTTTGAGGTGCCTCCCAATTTTTATAGACTTACAGAGGCAGATGAGACAGTGGTAAAGATGAGGAGACATCAGTTGCCCCCGGCTGATTGGTGGCAAGCAATGTTGGAAATTTTGCCTAGATAAATCCACATTGCTTGTTTACCTTTTTTGGAAACAGAAGTCAGCAGTACAGGTCAGCAGAACAGGCCAGCCAGCACATAGGTACAGCAAGCAGCATACAGGTGACTCAGCAATCCACTCAGAATATCAAGCCAAAGAACGCAGCATTTAAAGCACTGTTACCACCTACTTTTGCAGCCAAAAGTCAAATTTGTCTGACAAAGGAATGTCGGCTATCTCAGCCTTTAGAGTTACATTTATGTATCATTTACTTTTTGTAAGAGAGTTGGTGGTGCAATTTATTGCACCATAACTCTCCACTAAGATATTTTCATTCCCTATTTTTGTATAAATATCCCCTCAGATAACGCACTGAGGGTCGGTTGTAAGAGTATTCTTTCTGAAGAACTCTGATGTATATTGAGGACTTTTGATAGTAAAATTGTTGATGGAGATTGCTGGTGTCAATACTGTCTGAGATGGATATGTAGAAGCTCTGTGTCGTTGCAGAATTCCTGTGTCATTTGCTGAACCAATAAGTTTTCTTCTAACTGTGTATGTGTTTCTTGTTATTTCCACAATTTCATGTTTCCATAATCTCGGTAAATAGAGAAAACTAATAGCCTAGGATTTGGTCCGAACACCCTATGCTCAATCTCTATTTTCTAAATATGTTTTCTGTTGGATTAGCCATAGATATGAATTCTTAATTGCTCATATTTCAACTTATCCTAACATGGTGAATACTGTTTAAGAATTCTTAATTGCTCTCAAGCATTACTTCCATGTTTTCTTCATTAGCATAGTGAAAGATTCTTAAATGCCTATCACTTACTAATTTCCCACCATTCCATCAACAAATCTGATATATAGTTTTCACACATGCCTAACTTGCTCTACAGCAACACTTTGTCCCCACATATCAATTTCCTAAAGAATAAATATCTCAACTCCATTGCCCAATGGAACAAACTGTCCAGTAAGTCTGTATTTTAGTTCTAAAGAGAATCATCAACCCACCAAAATCAAAGAAACAGTGCATCATAACTAGTCTAAAACACTCATCAAACAAAGCTAAAACCATAAAGAGAGAGCCCTCTCTGGTTGCAGGTAGACTAGGACCTGCAGCTAAAATATTGGTCAGTGGTTACCTCGGCTGCTATTCCCTTGGGAGTCAAAGGGAACAACCTGAGTGATAACATAATGGCGACTCCACTGGGGACTTCAGGATCCAAAGGTCTGTATATCTACCAGGAAATCACACTCAGAATCTGAAGATCAGTCGAGAAACCTTCAAGCTGCTCCCATACAAACATCTGCAGCCTTAAGGTAGAGCTTACTCAGATCTCCTTTTACCCTATACAGATACACAGAATCTTTTAGAGCTCCTGTCCAGTCCTTGCTCTGCAAACCTTTCAGAAAAATTTCAAAGGACTAGCTCAGAAACTAGCTCCCAAGAAGGGTCTTCGGTACACTAGGGCTAATCCTGATCCCAACCCTCCTGCTGTCTTCGATAATCCCAATACAATCCCCAAACTAATTAGGAACCAGAAGAAACAAGGTAACCTTGCTGACTTTAGTCCAGAGACAGTCCACCCTAACCCTATCTCCACTCCAATCAAAATCTTATTCCGTTCCACTCCTAATTCCCCTAGCTCTCCATCTACATCACAAAGCCCCCCGCCCACATCTTCTTCCCCTAGACACTTTCCCTTGACTAGCACTCTTAATCCCTCCATAACTGTTACCCCTGTGGTACCCACTGCCCCTGTTATCCCAGTTGCCCTTGTCAATCCTCAGAATCTTGTCAACATGGCTATGAGATATGCACCTCTGCAATTACCTGCCAATCCTGTGGCCTTACCTCAAGATTATCAAGCCAAAATCTCATATTTTGACTCCACTGGCCCTTATACTGCTATTCAGCATGCTAAGAGAATACAAGACCATTTTGAAAATTATGAGATAGATGATGACACTGTGAGGATGAGAATATTTGTCCAAAGCTTAACAGGGGATGTGAGAACCTGGTTCAGATCACTTCCTGCAAACACCATTAATAACCCTGACGAGCTTTACCAATCCTTCACGAACAGATGGGAGAAAAAGAAGGATCCTCTACATATACTTGGGGAGTATGACATGATTAAAAGAGGCCCTCAAGAGACAGTTTTGGAATACTGTGCTAGGTTTAATAATGTATATAATGCAATACCTCAAAACCTAAGACCCCCTCCTGATTTGGCCCTATATAAATTTCCAGATGGATTTGACCCAGACATGGCTTACCAGCTAAAAGACAGAGCCCCTCAAACCCTTGAAGAAGCTCAGAAAGTTGCTGTGACAGTTGAGGCAAACCTAATTGCCAAGAGGAATAGGGCTAGATTAGAAAAGAGAGTTGCCTTTAAAGAGGAACCCTTAGCCTTTGACCAAAAATTAGATGCCATAATTTCTGGTATGAAAAGGTTGGGCGACAGGGTAGAGTCTGTGGAAAGAAAGTCTTCATGGGAGGCACCACTAAATAACTCTAACAGGAATCCAAACTTTAGGAGGAACCAAAATCCTAGTGGGGGCAAAGCCAACAGTGATCCAGAAATAAGACCTCCATTTCAAGAAAACTATACTGAAACATCCACACCAGAAGAACAAGTGGATGACACCCATATCCACCTAATGGGCCTTGATGATGAGCACCATGTCTTCCTAAGTCAAGAAGATCATGAGCAAGAAGACAGTAAACAGTTCCAAACAAAGTCAGGTGAATCATTTGATTTTAAACAAGGCTATGACACTGCTGTCTACGAAGTCCACAAACAATACAAACTAAGAAGTAGGACTGTAAACATCACACAACCTGAAAAAACCAAGGGCAGACAGCAGCCCAAGAATGCCATAGTAACAGAACCAATGAATGCAACTGATTCACTCACCGAGGAAGTAACAATTGAAGAAGTTACTGAAAATACACAAAACCCACAAGCTACATCATCTGTACATTCCAATTCAAGCAAAAGGCCTCAAGAGGTGATTGAGAAAAATAAGCCCCAAAATCAAGAGGAAACCTTACCAAATAAAGAAAGGGGGCTCACCCATAGCACTAAAATCCAAGCTGAAAAACCCTTTGACTTGGAATCTAAAATTGGAAAACTAAAAATAGCCATCCCTCTGGCAGAGCTAGCCAAGAATGAAATCTATAAACAGCAGATTGAGAAGTCCCTCCAACTGAATCCAAACAAATACAGTGTAAATGTGGAAAATGTCAATGTGTTGGATGACACCCCAGAATTACTGTTTGGTCCAGAGGTTGATGGAAAATCAGCAGGCACAGGGATTTTACCCTTTTATGTCAGCTTGCATGTTCATGATAAGATATTACACAATGCAATGTTTGACTCAGGCGCTTCTCATACCCTGATGCCAAAAGCTGTCATGGAAAGGCTGAATTTAGATATCACCAGGCCATACAAGGACCTGTTTTCATTTGATTCCAGCCAGGTTAAATGCCTAGGCCTGATAAAAGATTTGTGTGTATCCCTGGTCCAATATCCAAACAAAACAATCCTTATGGATGTTGTTGTTGCTGATATCCCACCCAAGTATGGGATGTTATTATCAAGATCATGGGGGGCTAAACTTCAAGGGTCCCTTCAATTGGACATGTCCTATGCTACTATCACAGTCTTTGCTCAACCCAAGAGATTGTATAGAGAGTCTCTAATGAAATACATGGTCAGCACTGCAGAGAAGCCTCAAAACTTCCCCATATATGCTGTCCATTCTGATATAGACTCATATATTTTGTTCAATGACAACATAGGTCACACAAATAGTGTAGAAACTCAGACAATCAAAACAGATCAACAGATTAATGAAGGAAAACTTGACAGGGAAACATTGGTTGAGTTGAAAAAAGAGAATGTGCAAGAGGGAAAAACATGTGAAGATAAAAATCAGACACTCAAAAAAGGTCAGGATTGTAATAAACAAACAGCTCCTCTGGACACAAAGCTGATCTTACTAAATGGGAAAATTTCCCCAGAAGTCAAACTAAATAAAAAACAATCCAAACTTCAACTCATAAGCCCAAACTGCAGAGATGTTATTCAACCTCCTCTACAACATGAAATCCTGTGGTTCCTAGAATTTGATGGATCAGTCAACAAGCTAGGGGCAGGAGCTGGAATTTGGATCCATAATAAACAGAACAGCCATGCAGAAGGCAGAGCTTATAGACTAAATTTTAAATGTACTAATAACATGGCTGATTATGAAGCTCTCCTACTAGGCCTCAAGTTGGTACAATCCCTACAAGCCATAAAAGTGTCAATACTAGGGGATTCAGACCTAGTCATCCAACAAGTTAAAGGCAACTTTGTTACCAATGACAAAAGACTGAGGTCTTACAGGTCTGCTGCCACTGAGCTACTAGAGTCCTTCACTGAATTCCAGATTACCAAAATCCCTAGGGCTCAAAACCTCCATGCCCATAGTCTAGCTACCTTTGCAAGTACCTGCAAGCTCCCTTTTGAGCCTCATCACTGTTTCACAGCTGAAATAAAACACAGACCATCTGTCCCAAACAATGTAAAGGACTGGCAAGTGTTTGATAGTGACACACAAATAAACAATTTTCTGACTTTACAAGAGGAGTTTTCAGGGCTAAACATAGACACTGAGGCAGCAAGTCAATCACAAATACTCAAGACAGAAAATCAACTGCAAATACATGGTAAATACCATATCCAAACAATATAACCTGAAACAGCCAACCAAATGCTACATCCTACAATCTTCAACCAACACAACATACAAGGAATCAAGCCAGATAAATATGAGGATTTAGCTGATTATGAAACAGAGGTGATAGAATTGAAGGATAATTTCCTTCCAATAGGGTTAGCCCCTTTGGAAGACATTTTTGACTCAAATGACATTCCCAATAAACCAAAACTACAACCCCTAAACACTTCCATAGAAGAGCATAACATTGGGACAACTAAAGAAGCCAAAATCATAAAACTATCTGCTGCATTACCTCCTGACCAAAAGCCCAAATACATTGACCTGTTTAAAGAATTTCAAGATGTGTTTGCATGGAGTTATGAGGATCTTAAATCCTATGACACCTCTGTAATACAACACACTATCCCACTCAAGCCAAATCAGAAGCCCTTTAAACAAAAACTAAGGAGAATTAATCCCATGCTCCTCCCAGCAATGGAGCAAGAAGTACAAAAGATGTTTAAAGCAGGCATAATAGCACCAATCATATTTTCTGATTGGATTTCAAACCTAATCCCCACAAGGAAGAAAACTGGTGAAATTAGGCTCTGTGTGGATTTAAGAAACCTCAACCAAGTATCATTGAAAGACAACTACCCCCTACCTAAGATGGACCACATTTTGCAGAGAGTAGTTGGGGCCTCAAGGATTTCCTTGCTTGATGGCTTTTCAGGCTTTAACCAGATTTTGGTCCACCCTGATGATCAAGACAAAACTGCATTTACAACCCCATGGGGAACCTTCAAATATGTTAGAATGCCTTTTGGCTTGAAAAATGCAGGGGCCACATTCCAAAGAGCAATGGACATTGCTTTTGCTAAAGAGATTCATGACTTTCTTGTCATTTATCTAGATGATCTCACGCCCTTCTCCAAATCTGACCAAGACCACTTAAAACATCTAAGGCAGATATTTACAACTTGTAGGAAATATGAAATTTCCTTGAATCCTAAGAAATCCTTGTTTGGTCTGGAGGAAGGTAAACTGCTGGGTCACATTATCTCAAAAGATGGCATCAGAATTGATCCAGACAGAATCCAAGCCATCTTGCAAATGCCTCATCCAAGAAATATAAAGGAATTACAAGCCTTTTTGGGAAAAATCAATTTTCTGAGGAGATTTATCCCAAACTTGGCTGAGCTAAGCAGACTGCTCAACAACATGCTCAAAAAAGATTCGAAAGTAAAGTGGACAGCAGAAGCAAATCAAGCCTTTGAAGGCATCAAGTTTTCCCTCACCCAAACTCCTGTCCTAACCAACCCCCAGTTTGATAGAGAGTTCATCATATTCTCCTTTGCCTCCCAACACACAATTGCTGCAGTTTTACTACAGAAAGATGACCAAGGGAATGAGAAACCTATTGCTTTCTTTAGCAAAGCTCTAAGAGATGCACCCCTCAAATATCAGATCATGGAAAAACAAGCCTATGCCCTGGTCAAAGCTATTAAGGACTTCAAGATTTACATCCTCTATTCCCACATAATAGCCTATGTGGCAAGCCCAATTGTCAAAGATATACTTACACAAGAGAACTTGGAGGGCAGAAGAGGCAAGTGGATAGCAAATATTTTGGAATTTGACATAGAAATAAAACCTACTAAACTCATAAAAGGTCAGGGCTTGGCCAAATTAATGTCTGAAACAAATTTCCAGGCGCTAGACATTAACCAATTAGACAATGAACCAGAGCTGGCGACTCCAAAGATCAATGTAGCCTTTGAGCAATCCCCCTGGTACTCTGATATCTGCTATGTATTGCAAAACCT